>JAJOOI010020911.1:0-27697 GCA_029582585.1 Solanum bukasovii
AACAAACAGAGTAATAAATATTATTTTCAAAATTATGTAAAAAAAAAGTACTACAAATCACAATAGCTAACAATTTAAAATATTTTTAAAATCATATAAAATTTTCAATAACTTCTCAAATTTCATAATATAACATAAATTAAAATATATATATATATATATATATATATATTGGGCCCCGTGCTGGCACGGGGTCTATATCTAGTAATATATATAGATCACTAAAAAGCTACAAAAGTACACGATGGATTTACAACTCATGCAATTTGAGAGTTCCTCGAGCTATTCACCATTTTTTCCATTCTCTATTGCAATAAAGTTTCGATGGAAAAATTTTGGTATGTGTGCGAGCTGGTAGATAGAAGCTAAAGAAATATTCCTCAATTTACCATACTTTAGTAAGGGAATATTTGACCATTTTTAATGAGATAATTAGATTAATTGAGGGTTCTTGTTAAATTAAGAAATATATATATATATTTGGATCAATTATTGAAGCTAAGAACATATATGAACTAAATAATTGCTAATAAGACATATTTGCTTAATTTTAAAAGGGCATATTTGGAACCCTTTGAGAAAGGAAAAATAGCACATTAGGGATTATTTTTTTTTGGAATAGTGGATCCTTGCTTAGTGGAAAATAGTAGGTAACTTATAGAAATCTCCTTTGTTTAGAAGATGATTAATTAGATTCATACTAGTTTGTAGTATTATGATTCTTACATGATTTTGGATTTTTGATACTTGTATTTGATGTGTCTATACTAGCATGAATTTAAATAAAATCAGCTCTCCAGGTGGTACGATCAGTAATACCATATTGTAGATGTAGTCGATTGTATTACAAAGTTAATACTATTGTTTCAATTATTTTATTTTTTCTACGTGGAGACACAATATAATAGAAGATCAACAAGTAAGAAGACATCAAGAAAAACAAATTGACACAACTAAAAAACATATGTATTTGAGTTGTTTATGATTAGTCTTTTAACTTTTTTCTTTGGACTTCTACTAATAAGTAATGAACCTGTTGATATATGACCTTCATTAAGTAAATCATTCGGTGTTCGAGAAATATTAAATGTCAAATGGTACTAATATCTCATACCAAACACAAACTCAAATTCCGTATTTCTAAAATTTTACTCCCAAATACCTAATAATTACCGAATACTAAATTACCTAAAATCTCAGTTTGGTTTGTTATTTTGGTTTTTCGGTATTTTATGTCCAACCCTATTCTGATCTCCACTCACTCACCTCTCTCCCTACTTTAGTGTATCTGATAGCAAAAATACATGTATCTACATGTATCTGCCTTGAAATGTGATATGAAATTATTATTTAGGAAGACAATATATAATTATTTTAAACTATAAAGAGAATTAGTAAATATGGTAAAAATGATATCTAATTAAATAGTTTTTCCAAAATTTTACTTCAACTTAAAGTTTGCATTGGAGCGTCAAAATAGGCAGACTCAGCCCAACTCAATCTCATCGGGTTGGAGAACTTAACGATCCGGCCTTTCATATTGAAGGGTCAAACACAATATAAACCCAAATTAGCTTGCGGCTAACCCTTAAATTTTGATAGAAATTTATAATATATTCTATTTTTGTGAATGGAGAAAACCTTCTAAATGGTGTATGTGAACAAGGGCTCTACAAAACTAATAGTAAGAATATTAAATAGTGGTTGGACGTAGGGATGTACAAATTCAACCGAAAATCGAATCAAATCGTAAATTGAGTCAAATCGAAAATAAAACTCGACTAATGGTTTGGTTTGACTTGGTTTGGTATTGGAAAAAAAACTATACTTGGATTGGTTTGGTTTTAACTAAAAAAAATCAACCCGAGACCAAACCAACCCGACATTATATATATAATTTTAAAATTTATTTTATAGATAAAAGTATTTGCTTTGATGTAATTTCTAAATATTACTTATACATTTTCATAATTTTTATCTTTTAACATATTTTTTCAAGTTTTATGAGACTTAGAATTTTGAATGGTCCAATAAAGATTATAGTCCATAGATATTAGTAACTCTAATAAAGCTCAATTCAAAATCAAATCAATACTAATGCTAACAAAATAAATTAATTCAACACTAAGAATGACAACAATGTTGAATATTTGTTCTTTAGTTTTACATTGGTTTAGACATTTAAAATACATGATCTAATTTTAATTTTTCTTTAATGTTTAATCATGTAATTAATACTTATTAGACTTATTTTAGCATGATTTAGTACTTTTAAATTATGATCATTTCCATTATGACTTATCAATTTGCAATATTTATTTGATATGATTTCATTATTATTTTTTATTGAATATTTTAGTGTTATCACTCATCTCATATTTTGTGTTATTTTCTTAAGAAACACCTTAGATAATAGTATTTTGATTGGATTTATAAAGAAATGTTTGGAGCACAAGTTAATTATATGTTTGTATGAACACTTTACCGAAAAAATCCAAAAACCTAAAAAAATCCGAGGTTTATTAGTTTGGTTTGGTTTGGTTTATAAATTTAAATTTTGATTTGATATTTGAAAAATCACGAACCAACCCGGTCATATACACGGTACACCCCTAATTGGACGGATGAATCAGAAATCACTCGGGAACTTATAATAATTATAAAAAAAATCATAAAATTATATTTTTTTAAAAAGTATGTCAAGTCAAAGATGAACGGATGAAACATAAATCACTGGAGCTGATCATTTCATTTCATTCAGTGGAGATGTGCAACCCCAATATATTACCAAGTGGATTTTCATACCGAATAATACTTAAAAGAAAAAAGCCCAAAGTCCCCTTAAGGCCCTTAATCGATTGTGAGTTCGAATAGAAAAAACAGAGAACAAGAGTAAAGGAGAAGCACAAACAACTAGAAGGCATAAAGAAGCTGCAGGGAGAAGATGGGCAACCATTCACCAGTACTTAACTTTGATGGATTTTCATGTGCAAACGTTGTTGGGCATACTTGACCAGTTTCTCTATTTCTTTCTTGTTATCAATAAAACCTGTATGATCAGCATCAGCATCCTTCATGACTCGACGAGCCTTCCATGAGCTGAACCACATGTGTAGACTCTCAAGTGCTTCTGTTAATTCTTCAGGGCTAATACGCTTGTCATGATCCGTGTCGAATTGCTTAATCCACACCTTGAATTCTTGTACTGACATATCCCTATCGGGCTGCTGCACTGGAAGCTCGAAACAACTCATTATAGCCATTTGTATTGTTCCTTCCCCTTTATTTAGTTAACAAAGAGAAAATTGAACTTGTAGAGAATGTGTATGTTAGGCTGTTAAATTTGCACTAACTTTACAAGTGCTAGGGAATCTTTCTAGCATTATAAAATTTGATAGGCATCTTTTACTTTTGGACTTTTGTTCATCAAAACGAATTGATTCAATTCACACTAATAATATGAATTGTTTTTTTCATTTGTGGATTTGAAATGATGCAGAATCTAGCAACTTTATTCCATTTCCAATAGTAGGAAGTAAAGTAAGAATGCACAAAGATTCCCATTTTACCACAATTAGTGCAGCATCTTAGAATCAAGTCCTGCTTATCCATCCTTTCATGATGAGTCTATTAACAAATTGGCCAGCTTTAATTGCATGAAGAGGAAAGATTATTGTTGATAAATTCATTTCCTCGACTAACGTGGGACTCTAGCATCCAATGCATGCCAAGCGTGGACATTTGGAGAGTAGCAGCATAACACATGGGGGTCCATGATTGGGTAAATTGAGTATTCATGTGAAGAAATTAATGAACTTCAACCAAACTCAACCCTAAAGGTTAGATCATGGCTCTTCTCGCTGGCATGACATCATATTCATGTACAGAGAAGTACTCAAAGGCTCAATAAGCCATGGTTGCATATCTGTTCATATATATATAATGAATACAAAGGGGATATTGGTAAGGGGAATAGGTAACCTAGTACAACACAAATCAAGTCCTACAAGTACACGGACTATGAGTCCTAATAATTCATATACTTTAATTTGGTACACCCTCAACCAGAATCAGTGTTTTTGGTTGCTCACAAGCCTAATATACTGGAAAATGAGTTATCGCGATTCTATCTCAGAACAAAATCGAAATATTACATAAGTTATTATATCTAGTGCAAGAATTGTAACACTATATATTTCTTGGAAGTCTTTTTTGAAATTTAATTAGCATAACAAACTCAAACATAGCAAATTGGATACTGTATAGCAGTAAGAAAACGGGTCGAGACTATATATATCCAAGTTTTCTGCAGCTATTTTATGACATTACTACATTGTTTTCGTGTACTTGGACAACTCTCAGACGAGCTTCATGGTACGCGTCATCATGGTCACAAATTCATCCATGTCTATAAGTCCATCTCCATTAGCATCAACACTTCTGACCATTTTCTTACAACTCTCTAAGCTACATTTTTCTCCCAACATTCGCTGAACTTGCAACAATTCTTCTGCACTAATTTTCCCATCGCCATCCAAATCAAACGCCTTGAAAGCGCTTTTAATATCAGTCGAATTCACACTACCTTCGAGACTCTGCACTCTCATGAACTCCTCAAAGTCAATGAATCCGTCCCCATTAGTATCTGCAGCCTGAAATGCATCATCAACTTCATAAGATTTCGTATTTCCCCTAGCACTGCTCATCATCTTCATCGCCGATTTATATTCCTCTTTAGAGATTTTTCCATCTTTGTTTGTGTCAAATTTGTCAAACACTCTTTTCATTTCCTCCAATTTTGGACTGAAATGAACCAAAGACGTTGTGCTTGGCGTTTGCTTTAACTTTGATAGGTGAAGTGATCGCTTAGATTTCGACATCGACTTTCTAAAACTTTCGTAACGAAAATAGAGAAAACTTGAAGTAGTTCTATTCGACATGTTATATGGTGAATTAATGTTGATGTTAAAATTTGTAAGACTAACTGTGAATATATATAGCTCTTAAAATTAGATACATTAACTTCTTTGTGCAATACAAGAGCGCACTCAGATATATCTATGGGCCAGAAAGCTTTTGATGTTCTTTAATTTATTCCTAATTCACCATACAATATGACCAAAATCCTCTTTTCATTCAGAAACAACACGTAACTGTTCATAAAAAGTGAGATTAGTAATCTGAAAAATATAAGACAACTACTAAAAGTGAATATATAGTACTATATAGCTTGGGCATAAATTCTACTACTAGCAAACTTCAATTTTACTACTTCTAATTAAGACGAATCTAAGGGAATTTAAAGAATAAAAAGATAACACCACTCCTTTCCTTGATGCCAATATCCACTAAACTTCCAATTTCCAAATTATCCTTCTTATCAGCCGGCCATAAAGTATTTCACAGGCAAAAGATGCATTTCTGAATTAAGGCGTAATTGATATAAGGACATGTCCCCGTAAAGTTGAAGCTATGTCATGTTCTGTCTAATCAACTTCCTTATATACTTTTTCGGTTTACTTCTACATCTCTTAAAACCATCCATGTATTGCGGTATCCATGCCTGTCCTCTTTACATATCCGAAGTATCTTAACCTCGTTTTCCATATCTTGTGCTCCACTAAAGTTACTCCCACATTATCTCAGATATTCTCAGATTCCAAATATTGTCTTTCCTAGCTAATATGCTCACACATCTATCGCAACATCCTCATTTCTATAACTTCCATCTTTTGAAAGTCGTAGTTTTTGATTGGCCAACATTCCGCCCCATACAATTACAAAGAATTGGTCTAACCATCACTCTGTAGAACCTTCCTTTATATTTTGATGACGCCTTTATATCACAGAAGACTCCGGATGCGAGCTTCTATTTCATCCACCTAATTGCATCAATAAGATAGGTCAGTGACAGAGCCAGAAATTTCACAAAGGGTGTCCAGAAATAGCACAACAAATACTATTTTCAAAAAGTAGAACGAACTAGTGAGATTCAAACACAAGAACACTTTCTCATTCTAAGGAGGTGAAACCACTGGGCTATAACAGTTTGTTATGTTAAGGGTGTCTAAAATATGTTATTTAATCATTTGGTGTATCATTTTACTTATATATACAATATTTTTTTCCGACAAAGGGTGTCCAATTGGACACCCTGACCACCACATGTGGCTACGCCATTGAGATAGGTGACATCCCCTTCAATCTATCATAGATCCAAGTTACTTGAAACTTTCTTCCTTTTGAATGTCGTGTGTATCAAGTCTCACTTTCACGTAAGCCACAATATGTTATGGAACCTACAATCTTATATATGGTTGCTACGTTTCAAGTGTTGGAAATCATTTTTAAGTGCTAAAATTGATTTTATAAATAAATAGTTATGTGTTTAGATAAAAAGTTAAAACCAAAAAATAAGTAGAAAATGTATTTAATCAAAAGTGTTGATAAATTGTTCTTTTGTTAAAATGACTAACAATATCCTTAAAAATTTTTTTATCCAAAAATATAATTTTGAAATAAAGGAGGAACGATGGATATAATTTTTTATTTTGTTTTGGAAAGAGTGCTTTGAGAATTAAAATAAATATTAAAGATAAAATAGTTTTTTAAAAAAAATAAAATTGGTCGAAACAAAAAGGGTAAAAAATAAGCACGCTAGAAGGAGGGCTTGAACCTCCGACCTTGTGGTTAACAGCCACACGCTCTAACCAACTGAGCTATTCCAGCTGTTGACTTAAATATAACATTATAACAAATAAGTCCAATTCTTTTTTGAGGCCACCAAATCAGGAGCGAAACATTATCTCCAACTTTAATCTAATATCAAAATTATATTTTCTGGGGAAAAAATTGGTTATTAATGTTTGAAGGTAGGGTTTAAATAGTTTATGAAATATTGTCCAAAGCATTTTTTTTCTTTTATCATTTATATTTATAAAAAAAATTAAGAATGTCTAGATTCCATCAAATATTTAATAATTTTTGACAAAGAATGAAAGTGCCTATTTTGAAAAACTTAAAAAGATAAAAAAAAATGTTCAAGTACTCTCTATCCCTAATTACTTGTCCATTTTTGAATTGACACACTTTTTAAGAAAATAATTATTGAAATAGTGAATTGTCCATTTTATGTCTATTAATTATGAAGTGAATAAATTAAAAACTTAGATTTTCAAGAAGTTCTATCTTTTTCAAAGTAATTAATTGAGGGTATAATAGGTTAAAAAATTGTCTTTTCTTGATTTATAAAAATGGACAAGTAATTAGGACAACTAAAAAGGGAGAAGTGAACAAGTAATTAGGGATAGAGAGAGTAGTACTATTTAGTGGGCTATTAAGGAACCTTTTTTTTTCATTTTCTTTTTTTTGTTGTGGACAAATTAAATGTTTGATATTTCATTCAAGATTTTATATACAATCAATTTTTTGTTTAATGTACATTTGTTGTAACGATATTTCACTATATTGATCTGATTTTTCATATTATATTTTAGTTTTTTTATAACAACATTCTACCGCTACA
The DNA here is from genome assembly GCA_029582585.1 of Solanum bukasovii. Lineage (NCBI taxonomy): Eukaryota > Viridiplantae > Streptophyta > Magnoliopsida > Solanales > Solanaceae > Solanum > Solanum bukasovii. The sequence goes on from JAJOOI010020911.1 coordinate 7,526, forward strand.
ATAAAAATATCTTTTAGCGGCAATAAATATACAAATTAACAAAGAATGATAAAACTTTAACCGGCATTAGTTAATTGTCATTGAATTCAGTATCGTTTTGGTTTTATCAACATTTATAAAGAGTGCTAAATGTTGTTAAAAATATGTTTTTAGCGTCAATTAAGTCATTGTCGTTAATTAATTGCAGCTAACAACAATGACATTCATTATAATATTAGACTCTTTATAAAATTAACAGTCATTACACAATATTTTATAAGAAATATATCGAATGTAAAATAAAATATTAAAATATTTATAATAATCATTATTAATGTCATGTAAAAAAATTTAAAATAAGTAAAAATTATTATTCAAATAATGCACATCACCATAAGTTATGCTTATAACTTTACGAAGAAACACTACCAATATTTGCTTTTTTACCCTCATACTATTTTCATCCTTGAAGCTTACATTGATCAAGAGATTAATGCATGAATCAGTGTTAACATAAAGAAAGCTACATGTTTACTATAAAAAGGTTTGACCGTATATGTATTGATCTATAAATTAAAAGATGTTTACTTCATGATTTAGCTATTTAAAAGATATGTCATTCATCTATCTTTATTTGTCCACTATATTAAAAATAGTTGTCAACATTACTTGTCCAATTTAGAAAATAAAGAGATATTTTATGTCTATTTTATTCTTGCTATTAATTAAATACTATTCAATATGCAATACATTTCTCAAAGCATTAATTTGATATATTCAAAGGGTAATGTATATTATCCTTATTGCTTAAGGTGTGCAGCCAAGTCAATAGTGGACAACTATTGTTGTACATAGAGAATAATTGTGAATAACCCTATTCAAAATTCCCTCCATTTTAATTTGTTTGATTGATTTTGATTTGATACGAAATTTAACTAAATAGTTTTTTTAGTCTTGTGATCTTATATTAAATATATGTAGAATGTATCAAACTGTCTTTTCATATTATAATCTTAAACATATCATGTGGAGATTATGAAGGACTATGAAGACGGAAAATGTTATTTAAGGTTTATACTATAAATTTACATCTTCCCCTCACTTGTAAAGCATAATTTTCATCATAATGGATGTATTATTCTCATAGTTGTAATAACTCATACTCGCAAATTCTTACTTTTTCGACAACGTTATCCGACAATTATGCCATAAAATACTCAATACGAATTACTTTTTTCCTTTGTACTTTAAATTATCGTCCTTACATATAAATTTTATCACTCTTAAGTAGGCTATACAACAACAAGAATATACTTTCTCCATTTCAAATTAAGTGAATTTTGTAGACATTTTTCATAGTTTAAATTAATTTTATTGTTCAATCTTCAAGATTATTTTTAGATTTTTGTACTACTTTCCCTTCATTTGAATTTTCTATGTTATGAATTCAAGACTTGTTTTGAAGTATTGAGAGTAATTATTATAATTAATGTTTATTCATTCTAAAGAATAATGTGACAATAATTTAAAAAAGATAAAAATAGTAATTACATCTAAAAAAAGAGTAATGTCTTAATATTCTTTTCTTAAAAAGTGTGCAATATTTTAATAATTCACTTATTTTGAAATGAAGGAAATAATATTTATATATAATAAATTCATGAGTCATTTCCTAATACAAATTTAATTGTTATTCTGAATCACCAATTTAGGATAAGCATATATTATACATTTTTTAGTTATTACAAATTAAATTATTTAGTTAATATAAAATATAAATGTAAAATAAGTATTTATGATACAATCTATATTACTAATTAAAAAAAGAGAAGGGGCAAGGGGTAGCTAAGGAGGGGGGGAAAATACATGGAATTAGGAGCAATGGTCCAAAAAAGAAGTGTACGCCGTAGTTTGAGGTCGCATAAATCACATGGGTTTGCCCATTCGTTTCGGACAAACTTCACCCCCTTCTTGTCTCTTTCTTTTCTATTCCCTACTTTTCAAAATAAATGTCGTTTGAATTAATATAATTTTTTTAATTATCAAAAAATCTTTAATAGATTATATTTTTTATTTTCCTCAATAAGTGTAGAATAAATTTAATGTACTTGAATAAAGAATTTATCAAAATATCTTTACAAAATAATGATATGAATTACTTTCTAGATCCGAGATATTAGGATTCACGGCTATGTTGTTGTGGTAGTAAGTGTGAAATGAGACCTCAGGACAAAAGGAGTAGTAATCTGACAGGTCAAAAACAAAATCCAATTAAAAGCTTAGCAGTAACTTTCTTACGTTTCTAAACTGACTCACAAAAATCTCTGAACAGTTACTCTTGTTCACTGTCAAGGAGAAATACAGTGACTTTTTCTAGTCAAAACGTTGGGTATCATCATTGAACCCGCCTGCCCCTTACATTTACATTTCTTGATTTCTTTCACACTTGCAGAATCTTTCTTTTATTGTTTTCTTTCTTCTTTCCCTTTCTGGGAAATTCAACATTTAGTTTTGTATTCATTAGTTACAACTTCATTTTCTTGCTTTGTAGCCAAAGATTCCTATTTCCTAATTTGCTTTTTTCCAATTCAGAGACTAGAAGTTTGGCATAAACAATAGATCAACTCTCTCCATTGACCAAAGTCCCAAGGGTGAGTTTCGCTTTTGCTGAAGTATTACGCTTTTTGTCCTTTGGCCCCCTTTTTCCTCTCGATTTTAATTTGATTGGTTCAAAATTATGTTCACCAATAAATTCCTTGCACTTGTGCTTTTGAGCCGAGGGTATATTAGAAACAAACTTCGATTTGAAAGATTATACTGGCTATGTTTCGGAGGGGGTCGGGTTTAAGTGGGGATGAATTTGAATAAAGTTTTGTGTATTTCAGGGGAATGTAATGAAAATTTTGATCTGGTACTATTAGCAATTATTGGTCTTCATTACCCTTTTGAGTGGTCCTGAACATGGACTACAGAAAAAATGACCACAACTTCAAGATTACATGAGTTTGGCTTAATTAGTATCTTCATTTTCATATCATTGCTTTAGTTTTTGCAATTATTAAAAAAGGGCTATGCCTATGGTCTAATAGTAGGTTAAAAATATATAGTAGTATTAAATTTTGGGTATATAGGTGTTACTCTATGGCTATGCCTTAATGTTGGGAAGCTACAACATTTGAATTTTTTCAAACTAGTTAGGTTTAGTAGTTTATTACCTGAATATTTTATGGGAGTCTAGAACATTGTAAGACTTTTTCAAAATAGTTTTTAGGTGATGGTTAGTATCTCATATTTGAAATTATCTCATCCATTTGGCAGGGGAGCTCTAATGTGGCTATAATTAAACATCATGAGGAAACACAATACTTCATTGAGGAATTCAGGTACATATACTAGCCCGTCGACACCAGAATATGGAGATGATCATTTTGAAGGATTTCAGAAAGGATGGAGTTCCGAGCGAGTTCCCTTGCCAACTAATAGTAGTAGGAGACACATTACTGCTACTGCATTGATGCCGTTTAATAGTGGAAGGGCATTGCCTTCTAAATGGGACGATGCGGAAAGGTGGATTACAAGTCCAGTATCAGGTTATGCCACTCCCAAGGCTTCTTCAAATGTGCAATTGCAAAAACAGCCAAAGTCTAAAAGTGGACCACTTGAGAATCCTGGACTTATGTTCATGCCAAACTATTCACCCTCTGTACTAGTCCATGAAGGTGGAAATAGAAGTAATTTTGTAGCAAATTCGCCATTTACAACAGGTGTACTGGTGCCTGATGGATTATCCATTCATTATGGTGTTGGTTCCGGCTCAACCTCTAGTGCTTTGTATGCTGAGAATAACATGGCTCGAGCAAGCACTGCTCCTGGTCTGTCAGATTTTTTTGCTGAATCAAGCTCCCAAGGTATAATTTTCTTCCTCTTTGAAGAAATTCTGTTTTGGTTTGACAGACTAGTTATTGCATACTAAGCCTATGCAATTGGATTCATCGTCAATTGGTTGTTTTCTCATAATTTACACTCTTCGATCTTCAATTGCTTATCAACTTGCACTATCAATAATCAATGTCTTCTTTTAGTATTATTAGCATAGAAACCTCAACGGTCCTATGGTATCTACCTTATTTAAATACTAATCATTTGAAGGTTGTTAGTGAACCTTGCATCTGGTCTTTAGATCAAATCTTGACCGGAGAAATTAGTCATCTCTGGACTAACTAATCAGTGACCTGCGGATCTTGAAACCTCCCTTGCTTTGATATAAAATGTAACTGATATGCACCAGGTTGCTCAAAGAAGGAACTCATGTGCAAGAGATAACGTCTCATTTGAAAGAAAAGTATAAGCATGAGAATTTGTAAGACGTGTGTTAAAAATTGTATGAAATCACAGAAGGATTAATATTGCTAAACCACTTATGTGAGCAGTCAACCTACAGGCCATGTCGAACTCTTATCTTCCAAGACATTTAGACACAATAATATGGCTATAGTAGTTGTCAGCCTTTTATCGAAATATGACCTTACAGTAGTTAATCATTCTTCTTAACATCGCACACACAACCCTCCTGATTTTTTGAATTAGACATTTTAAGCATTCTTCTTTTGACGAGTAAGCTTTCATTATTCTTTTCAAAATGTGTTGTGCAATCACCGAGACCAAAGTATAAGAATAAAAATGTTTTCATGGCAAAGTATATTATTGCATTAATCTCTCGCACACAATGAACAGATGATAAGGCTGATGGCACCAAGGAACCAGATTCTATTTCCCCTGTAGTTTCATGTAGAGATATGGCAACACAGATGAGCCCTGACAACAGTACACATTCCTCTCCCAAAGGAAGGTCCCCTTCAATCCGTTCTATAGAGGAGCCGAATGATAAGCATTCAGCTAAAGTTGAGATTAGAGATGTACAGGTAGACAGAGGACCTCCCATATCCGGAGAATTACAGAGAAAAGGGGTAAGGAAAACAAGGAAAGACTTACAAAATGCAAGTGACTCAAATGTACGCTGGGATGTTGCACGTGCAGAAAGGAGCATGCCAAAGTACGTCTTCATTTCATGCTTTTGATACTTATAATAGTGTAAAAAGTACCTATGCTGTCCTTCAGTAAAGACAACCATCACATCCTTAATGTTAACCTTTTCTGTTCTGCAAGTTTATCGATTGAACGACTTAGAGAGCTGGCCTACTTAACCTTGACTTCACCAGTAGAGATGGGAATTCTCTGGATTCCCGCATAGACCCATATTTTCAATGAATCCAAACATTGAACAAGTGAAATTTAAATCATGGATCTGCCTCCAGAAGCAAAGCACTGATTTTTCCTTCCGTTTTATTGTAGACTGCAAAGAGAGGAAGCCAGGATTAATGCTTGGGAGAACTTGCAGAAGGCTAAAGCTGAAGCAGCAATCCAGAAGCTCGAGGTCGCATAAATTTTCCACAGATTACTTTCTACTCCTCCGTTTTAATTTGTTTGTCTTACTTTCCTTTTTAGTCCATTTCAAAAAGAATGTCTCTTTCTTTTTTAGCAACTCTTTAATTTCAACTTTCCACGTGACATGTTTAGGACATAAGATTGCAAGTACATTTTGGTACATTCCGCATATCACCTCAAGATTCAAAAGTGCTTTTTGCTTTCTAACATCCGTGTCAAATCAAAATCAGACAAACAAATTATGGAAACAAAGGGAGTACTTGTTTTGAAATAGTACAAAACTGATTCAAACTTGTCTTTTTTGGATATCAGGTGAAACTATCAAAGAAGAGGTCAGCATCTATGGATAAGATTCTGAACAAGCTTAAACTTTCTCAGTTGAAGGCTCAAAAGCTGAGAGGTTCACTCTCAGAAGGTCATCCAACAACTTCAAAAACACTCTTCCCTTTTCAGAAGTACTTCAAGATCACCTCATTCAGCAGTTGCTTTTACTGTGGTGTCGAATAGTTGGCGATACCTTTCTTGAAAATGCAACGAGGTTGGATCAGTATATGATTCTCGTCATAGTTTGGAGTATATTTCATTCTTGGTGATCAAAGGATGTCATAGAAGACTGATTAAATTCAGTTTTGTCCATGGTGTTGCTAAATATTCAAAACAGTAACACCATCTCTGTGAAAACTCTTTTGTAAAACTGTTTTTGTATATGGTTATAGAAGAGGTAGCAGTGAGGAACCAAATTCTATGAGTACATACCCAAAAAAGGTCACAGTTGAGGTATTGTACCAATTTAGTAACTATATTGATAAATTGAGATGCACATCTGAATACTTATAAGGGTAGTTTGGTAGATAGTAAAGAAACAACTTATTCATATATTTATTTCTACATAAGTTATACAAAGTTCGGTAGCTAATTAGGAAGTAAGTTATTCATATAATTATTTTTTTTATGTATTATCTTATGCTGGAGTAGAATTTGAAATAGCTAATACCTGCATAGCACACCAACTCCTGGGTCTAGCTCTATTCAAGCAATAAATAAGCTAAAGAACAACATAAAAGCATTTAAAGAGACAATAGCTAATTATGCGAGGGAGAGAATTAGAAACTAAAAAAAGGTACTCCTTCTGTTTCAATTTTTGTGACACATTTTAGATTTTGAGATTCAAACTAGTACTATAGATTTTTCTTATATCTTTTAAATATTTTGGATTGTCAATTATTGTGACTTATAATATTTTTTACGTAGTTTACAAATATATAAATTTCATTTCAAGAAAATTGAAGATTAGATGTGCAAATTCTCTGTCAAAATTAAATGATTTGACTCTCGAAAAACGAAATGTGTCTGGACTATGTTTCAAATAATGCCGAAGAGGCAGTAGCAACTGGTGCCCGCTGAGGAGTTTATTATGTATAGCACGACTACTAACAAATTGTAGTATTAGCAATATATAAACCAGAATAATTGGATAAACTTAAACCGCAGTATTATGAAGAAATTATAGAAAAGCTTTACATTGTAATGTTATTTACGGTCTATATGAAACATTTGGTTGCAAGCATATAACAGAATAGGATTGCATAGCCTCCCAAACATGATGTATTTCCGTACAATTATAGTTTAACGAATTGAGGATAAATATGAATAGCGCCCATGGCCTAATGGATAAGGCGCTTGACTTCTAATCAAGCGATTGTGGGTTCGAGTCCCACTGGGCGTGTTGTTTTTTTCTTTTGCATTTGGTTAGACGGATCAATCTAGAAAAGGCATCGTCGGCCCATATACATTAGGGCCCTAAAAACAAAGAACCCAAGGTCGCTTGAATGCCTAAACAGAACAATCCCCAAATTACGCGTATAAGCAAATATATATTAGTTAATTACTTAACATAGCTATAGTTTGTCTTAATTACAATTCGCGACCTACTTTTAGCTATAATTATGCGGCTCAACCTTTTGGTTTTGTATAATTCGAAATTTGTATAACTGTTTACACTTCTGATGTTTGTATTTGTATAGATTTGTTATTTTGAGTTTATACAAAAATAACTGAATTATACAAATGTACCTGCGAATTATACAAACGAGATAGCTTAAATTGTAGCTACAGCCTGCAAACTATAGTTATGGAGCATAATTAAGTTTATTATAATGGTTATTTGTGAAGTTCCTCCTTTCTTTAAACAGCCCAATACCAACTTGGACCATGAAGTCTCATTATGGAGCACTCCAATACAATAAACTTTAGTCAAAATACAATCTCATCAGATTTAGGTGCGTGGAATCATATATATGCTCTAGACCAAATACAAATCTATAATTGTAAAATACTGTAGAGATATGAGAGAAAGGGTAAACCAACCAAAATACTATACCCACTCATGGATATATTATCTTATAATAATATAATGTGAGATAAATAAATGATAGAAACTATTTGTCAATTCTTTCAGTAAAAACGTGTTCAAGATAGACCTACTAAAAGCTTCAACTGGAGTAATGTTTGGTGGATATTTTGTTTTGAATAATTTTTGTCCTAATTTGATTATATGAGCATGCACAGTACGTTAGCTAGCTATTTGGAAAGTTCATGATGGGTCCTTAATTGAGAGTTAGGTCTGTTGATGTAACTAATTTCCAAATTCAGTGCTTTCCACGCACTTTCTTTTCCTACACCACTTTTATGTGCACAATTATAATTCATAAATAACATTTTTTCACTCTTTATAACTCATTCAAATATACTTGTCCTCATGTACCTTTAAATTCCATCGGTCTAGGAGTAGGACAAATAGCGAAGTTTCACTTGTACGTAGAATATTAATCGGGGTGATAATATATACTTCATGTCTAGTTCAATATAAATAAATCATTGATACTCTTTTTATAGTCTAACTATCTGATTTTTCAGAGTTCAAGAAATGTGTTAAGTGTTGTATTTTTTAACTAGAATTATCCTTCTTTTTAATGAGATTTTTAACTACTTAAATATTTCAGATAATAACTATCTCTACTTTTATAAGGAGAGTTTGGAAAGAATCAAAAGATAATATTCATAAATTACTCTTTTATTAATGTCTTTAAATATCATTTTTAATGTGTGTCACACCCTAACAATTTAGTAGGCACTATTATTTCTTCCAATTTACCCGTAGGAATTATATGTTTTTACTTTTAGCATTTTTAGTGCATAAAAATGTTAAGATTTTTACACTAACATTGTAGTTTAATTAAATTGTAATAACTGATCAGTTATAATATTTATCAAGTTGTCAATCAATATTTATTATATATAAAATAGAGCAACCTTCACATATAGCAAACTTAAAAATTATATTTGTATGTTATTATTATAGTTTGCATAATTGCGCTCCATAGCAAATTTTATGTTTGCTATGGAGCTTTTGTTTTGTATAATTCGCTAGATACATCCAATTTTATACAAATTGTTCAGTTTTGTATAAATTCATTTATACATTGTAATTTGTATAATAAGATCTGTATTTGTATAATTATAAGTGTATAGGACGAAAATACATTTATTTATATTTGTATATACACTTTTCTCTCACTTTATACAAACACAAACACATTTTATACATTTGTATACCGAATGAGTAATTGTATACCAAAAATGGCTAATTGTATACCGAACCAGATGGCAAAAAAATGGGATGTTTGTTGCGAATTACAAATAAAATAAACTATGGCTATAGCATTTAATTTAAATTAATAATTTGTTATTTCATACAATTTTCCCTATACCTATAGTTAATTTATCTTAAATATAATTTTAATTGTTTACATATTTTTACACCATCGTTATATATATATATATATATTATATATAATATTTTCTTATGTATGACCTACCTAGCTACATGCCCCTATTTAAACAATTGGACATGTGAAATTTCACTTGGAAGGAGGCATGTATCTTTAATTTGTCAACATTGAATCGAATACAAAGGATCCACATGTTGCCTCAACTATTTTAGTTTTGACCAGCACCAACCCAAATTCTATCAGACTCGGATGTATATTTTTTCCCAGTGGGTGGTTAATTGATTTTTCATTTTAAACCATGTCATGCAGGGACTTCTTCAAATGTTTATCACGTAAAAATTCCACTAAAAGGGAGGGTATTAGTTAAGTGTTAGGACGAATTCAGTAATTTTGTATTTGTATTAGAAAATTGTTAGAAGTATGCGTCCACTGTACATTAACGGATCAAGTCCCTTGACTCAGCAAAAACCGTAACTAAAATAAATAAGTTAAAAATTTGAGTAATATTTCACATCTCTCGTGTATATTAAATGTATAGAACATCTTCAGCTATAAAAAATGTGTTGGTATATTTACACCAACAATATGATAAAAAAATTCATGCTCCATTAAAGTGTATATATATATATATATAATAAACTGAAATTTCAACGTACCACAGTAGAAGATTGAGACTTGAGAGATGATGAAATCCGAACAGTTTGAACATAAAAGAATCAAATAAAATAAGACATTGAAACGCCTCCCTTTTTGTATAATATAGGCGCCGCGTTTATGCACATGATGCGTTTTAACTTGTTTTCTTTTCAGATAATTAGTGAAGGGAGTAAATAATATAAAATGATATAAATTTATAGACTGGTAGAACCTCCACATAGATTATATATGTAATTGACAATTTACTATGATTTAGATGTATTTTTAGGTCTTATCTCTAATTAATATAATGCGTGGGATGAGGAGAAAGAAGTCATAAACTAAAAAGGGGCATAAAAAGTTGGGATTATATGGGCACGTTCATCTTAAAATTGACACACTTCAACGTTGAGGTAAGCAGACAGGCACACCTCTAGATGGATCTTCTTGGAGACATTAGTAGCACAAGGAAAATTGTATACAAGGGACATATTGGTTAGGTGGGGCATGATTGAAGACAAGAGTTGTCCAGTTTGCCTACAGACAGAGAAAGCAATTGAATATCTCTTTTTTCTTGTAATGATACAACACAAGTATGGGACGCAATGGGGAATCTTAGTAGCTCAGTTGGTTGACTATATGAACTCTCACCTTGTTGGTGAGGGTACTTTGATTCCCCGCATTGTAATACCCTCCCCATTTCCCCTACGCCCAGTTTCTTTTATATAAAAAAGTATGGGACGCAAAGAAGAGTTTATAAGCGAAGACACTTTCAGTCGAATGTAGGCAGTCTTCTTAACTTTAGGGTCAATCGAATCGATAGAAGATCTAGCACATTGGTCGGAGAGAATGAGGCACAAGTTCGTAACCGAATAGAATAGTATTTTGTAATCCCGGGGAAAACTATCATAGTGATTCCACTACTAGACTTGAAAGGAAATAAAACAAACTGGAATAAAGATTTAACCAAGTAGAGTGTAGTTGGCAGAGTATGACCTCTTTATTTGAAGTTTGCTGGTTTCTAGTCTACTATAACTGACTAAATAGAATATGGTATTTTAGCTAGTCTTAGCAAGGTTATAGTGTAATTTACAAGATGATTTTAGTTGTAATAGACTAATAGTCTATTTCACTATTCCATGCATGTGTATTTATGTAGATTATTTTGATAAAATATTTTTAACTATTATTTGTATATATATGTGTATGTATTTATTGTGATGGAACAAAAGGGTCTCCATCGACCAAATTAAAACTGGAAAAAAAAAAGAAAAAAAAAAGAAGAGAAAGCGATGGATCATGAGAAAATCTTCAGAAATGCAAATTGCAAAGTTCTTAATGCAAGTTGATGAGCAATCCCATACCTACCAGCAAGTTCTATTTGTTGCCCTCATGCAAATTTTGGGAATTAAGAACATGTGCACATGTAATTGCCCCAGGTGCATTGCATTGACCATATAATATATAGTGTAATATTTATACTACCAAATTTTTGGGTCAGTCACAGTCACAGTCACTAGCTAGTAGCATGTATCTTACTTGCATGATCCGTGTCCATGACTATTGGTGGCCCTACTCTTATTTCATGCCCATCGGAGTATTTAATTAATTTGCATGGAAATGGAAAAATCTAAGCCCACTACGTTTGGATAATAATATTTCATTAAAATTGAAAAACGATTTTGTGAAATTTAAATTGAAAAGGAGTACGTAACTCTAAAGATCGATTAACTCGTGATTGTTTAAAGTTTATAGATTCGTATTAACTTATAATGAACTCAAGTTGATAAACACTACTAAATGAATTTGTTACTCAATTTTTTATAGATACATGCATATAACATGTACTGATATTTAATGCATATATATAGGAACATAGTTTGGACAAAAATTAGCTTGACCTTTTAATTTCTAAACTAGGTCCGCCCTTGAGTATTTGTAAGTTGGACAAAGGTCTTTAATCACACATGGCCCGACATGGGATGGACTAAATCTAATCCCTGTATTTGAGAACAAAACGATAAAATACAAGGTCATTTTCGTTTTGTGTCGAAAAAAACATCCTCCAAATTAATTGATATTGTCAAAAAACTAAGAAACTACATTCTTAGATATTGTCAATTTTTATCATAATTTTCATCATGATTTTTTAATATTAAATCACATTAAAAATAAAAGAACAAAAACTATCAAATTAAAAGATTTTGCATAATGCTAAACTCAATTGCCGAAAAAGTTCAGGATAATATTTTTGGCGTATTTCAGAGTAATAAATAAGAAGGGGGTGATTTGATTCTTGTGGGGCCATGTTAGTTTTTTGATAAATACAATACAAGTAGAAGGATGAAAATTATTAGCTTTTAAATACTTGAAAAAAAAATTATAGTACGAATGATATTTTAAGGATGTAATCTAAGTTTGAAGTATAGTTTAAGGATGATTTTGACCAACAACTCTAGGTACACTAGAAGAGATATAATTAGAAATGGAGATATTCGAGATAAGGTAAGAGCAGCTTTGATGGAGGACAAAATGCGAGAAACGAGGTTTAGATGGATCGATTATGCATGAGAAAATGAGATGCACGGATAACGTAGTGACAGAGGTTTGCTATAGATAATTTCAATAAGAGGTAGAGATAGACCGAATAAATAGTAGGAAAAAGGAGTTAGTCAAATAACAATTACCGCCTATCAAAGACATGACCTTATATAAATAACACAGAATAAAATAGAATATTAGTAAATAGTAAAACACGTTAACAGAAGAAAGGAGTTTTGGTGAAAGCATCAAACAAACAGTATCGCTGCTTCTGCAGTTGCGCCGCAAAGCGAGGAATCTCACAGAGTACCCTTTCCTATTTTTCTGGTCATATCATATATACCTTTAATAAATTAACTTACTATTTTCTTTGTTTTCATTTATTTCTCTACATAATTTTTTGCAAGCGCTTTAAGAAAATATTATTATTAACAAGAAGAGTAATTAACTAATATTTGAAGCTAAATTGAATTTAATCGATTTAAAATTTTTTACAATCCTCCTTGTATTTTTTTACCCCCTCTAAAAATTTTCACCTTTTACCACATAAATTGAAATAGAAAAATTACAGTTACATTTGGAAAGAAAAGAAAAAATGAGTGGCTCCTAAGGGAGGGAAAGGGTGGATTAATTTGCATGTGAGGATCGGAGCTAAGAAAATAGTATGGGGTCCTTAATTGTTGGTAGATAGTGATAAGTAACTCCATATGAATTATGATTCAAATATAGCTGTGTCCTCTCTTCTCCAGTTGTGTGGGTTCCTTGCTTTTATTTTCATTCAACATATATATCACAACATATTACTTTTCTCTCACACAATTCAATCTTTCTTCCTTTTATTGTTTTCCTTCTCCATGCTCTTACCATACAAATTAGTCATAATTAAAATGCAAATTATTTTCTATATCATACTTAAATAGTACTCCCTATTACTTTATCAGTCTATTAAACATTATTAAGGAGAATGCAAAATGTAAACTGAACAAGTAAAAGGGAATAATAAAATTGTAATTTCTTCCCTAGTGATAATTAAAATACGATTGTTTCTTTCTTTAAAATAAACAATTACATATTCTCTTCTTTATTTTAAAATTAGGATCGCTATCTCTATAAATCAGCTTATGAAGAAAGGAATAATATTGACAATTTTTTCCATTACATTATGAGTCATGGGAATTAGGATTCTTTATTTTTTTTCAGATTACAATAGATTCAAGTCAAGTAATAATTAAGTTATCCTTTCTTCATAATTTGGTTAAACTTAGCTCATCCAGCCTAGAAGCCCTTTAATTAATTTTTCTGATCCTTTTCTTTTTGTTTTTTTAATATATAGCTTCAACCCTTCAATAATATTGCAAGAGATCTGAGAACACAATATTACAACTAGCACTATCATAACAATAAAAAAAATGGATTATATTTGTCATTATTCATAGTAAAACTATTGCACGTTAAACATATTCCAGTGGAATATTTTTTGACTATTTCTTAAAGATAAAAGGCTAGCATATTTGATTATATATAATTCTGACAGTAAGTAGTATACATTAACCCAAATTATTAATGAAGCTAATCTTATATAATAAGCTGTAGGTGTGAATCAAATCCAATAATACATCTAACATCCCTCTCTGGACAAGTATCGATTATTTTAATACAACTATAGATTATGGACTAATAAATCGAGTTATTTAAATATTTTTGCAATATCGTGCACCATGTTTCTCATTTTTAAAACGATAAGTTTTAGGAATTTGTTGTCACGTTTTAGTATTTTAAAACCATGGAATCTCTTCTTGATGAGGTTTTTTTGTTATTTTTCTTTTCAAAAAAAATATATTGAGATATCTAAAACAATTATATGGTAAACGCAGCCAGTGATTACGTTGTATAATGACTAGCATTAATTAAGCTGGGAAAAATATATAAAAATAACTATAGGTTATATAGATAACCATTATAAATAGGAATCGACTCTGGATTGCTTTAAAAAAATATGATTTATAATGAAGTAGTAATATTATTAAGAATCTAGAATTTATATAAAGATGACATCTCATTACTATTCCATATTATTTTCACGGTTAAATCTAATTGAGTCCATCATTATTAATTACTGCTATCTACCATTTATAACCATCACTATAGTCAATCAACATCATTATTAGCCATCATTTACAATTATCACCATCAATCATATAGAACCACTAGTTAATTAACACAGCTAGCCGACACCACCATTAGCCAAAATTTACAATCATTATCATCATCACAACCAACGATCGCTAACAACAATTATCGTCATCAGCCACCATGATATCTCGTCAACCACCTTTATCATTTACCGTCACCATTGACTATCATTATGGCTCATCACAATTATTAATTGTTACCATCAACTGCCATTGTTAATCATTACTGTTAGCTATAATTACCATCATCACCCACACAACGCAAATCCAAAATCGAGACCTACAACCACACCTATTAGTTATCACCAATCCCAATTGTCATATGATTTGTAAAAATATTCTATTTCTATGGTATTAATTTAGTATTTTTTTTAGATTTTAAATTTATGAGTAATTTTTAAATAAAGACAAATTTATGTATCTCGATCATGTTGAAAACACAAACTTATACTAATTGTTTAGCCAAATATATCGATATATTCCTTAAATTTGTAAGTAAATTTTATTCAGATATTTGAACTATGACATATTCAGATTGAGTATATGAACACGTGATAAAATATTTCTATTAAATATTTTTGATTAAAAATTAAGTATCTGTCATTATATTCAACCTAATCATGTAGTATTCAGATCTTCTATATATTCAGACATGAATTCAGATTCAGACATCTAAAATTTTATATACATCTTTAACATTCAGAATTAGATGTCCTTATTTTAATAAAAATAAATGAGGTGCATTAATCCAACCCAAATTTTGCAAGTGAAGTTGATGTGGAGTAAGAAGTACAGAGGAAGAAAGTTTCAAAATACCAAATTGAAAGAGCAACAAATGCTACGACATTTGGCCTAACCCTATTAGCCACATGACACGCATACCCCGTTTATTAATAGTTTAATTTTATATATTTGAAAATTTTAAATAAACTTTACAGTATGGGAATATTTAAAAGATAATATTATATTAATACAAGTCATAAGTAAACTAATTACACTTGAAAAAATATGGCATACAACCTACAAGCTATAACACATTAAATTATAACTCCTAAAATCATATATAGTAGTGCTATATTTTTTTAAAAAGTATTTAAATATAGATGTGTGAACCCACATTTGAATTATCATATAATGTCGTACAATGATGATTGAGTGCACCTCTCTAAGTGAGGTTAGAAATTTGAATTTTTTTTTGTAAGAAGGAGATTAAATCGATCAAATTTACATCTTAGATTCATCTTTTCGTAATAGTGCACCCATCATCTCAAAATTCTGGATAATACACTGGTAGCTAAATACACATTCCCACTCCCAAATGCACTTACTTAAAAGGATCTACACAGTTGCATTAGCACTTCAATAAATCAATGAACGATCCAAATTATGCATGTACCAAACCTCTTACACGGGACACTGATGGTAACTCTAGCAACGTATAACCGAACAAATAACAGATGATTTATCGTCACAGAACTACTTCCTCTCTCAGATAACACACGTTCCTTTTTAGTCTATCATGAAGAGAATGTTTCTTTATATTTAGAACCAATATAACTTTTAAATTTATAGTTTTACTCTTAATGACATGATTTATGACTACACAAAAATAGAGTAAATTTGTTTGAAACCACAAATTTATGAAGTCTTAATCTTTTTTCTTTTTAGCTCAAACTCCATGTCCAGTCAAACAATATCACATCAATTGCTACCTTTGCTAAGAGAAGAGAGAGAAGGGAAAGACAGTTGGCAGAAAGAAATCCTTCCAACCGCGAAATTGAACACAAGACTTACTTCGGCCAGGTAACTCATTTAAGGAAAAAAAATTAAAATGACAGAAATAGAAGTTTGAATTTGTATGAACATACATGTTATAAGATAGACTAGAGAGAAAACATGGTCTGGTTTGTTTCGCCCATAGATAACAAAAAGAAGACATTTTGTCATGACTTGTGACATTATTTGTTTAGTTTAGTGGCATGCGAGGATTTATGATTAGTATATATATATATAAGCTAAAATCATATTTAAAGTACATTTATTATTTTAGTAAGTAACTTTTACTCTTTAAAAGGTACATTGCAATACCAAATTTCAATTTATAAAAAAAATAAAACTTTTTCCTTCAAGAAATTCTTGAATTAGCTAAATATCTCTTTTCCTTCCAGAAAAGGAAATATATCAATCATGGTAAGTGTATTTGCCCTTTCTTCAAGTAAAAGTAAAAAAACAAAAAAATCAAATACGGTGTTTTTTAAAATTATTTTAAGATTAAACACTAAACATGTTGTTTAGGTACTATAATTCATGGTATCGTAATGTCGTTAATGAAGTTGTCCGCGTGGTCCTTGAAGGATCTTTAATATTTCATGTTTTTCGTTTTATTTAATGCTTTCCCACCTTAACAAACCACGTTTTTTTAATTAACTTTTCGGTACGCTGTCTCTGTTTCAACCAAATTAGGAAGAAATATATTTCCAAAAACACGTGCTCTTTTTTTTTTCTTTTTCTCTTTTGTCATACTTTATTTCTCCCATATTATTATTATGGTAAAAAAATAAAATCATATAACCACTTCCTCACGGAAACACAAAAAGGAAAACTGTCCAAAGAAAAAAACCTATATATATATTTAACGTGTGTAAAACAGAGTTCGTTGTGACTTACAGACTCCTCTGTTTTCTCTCTCATTCTTTACCTAAAAAAAATCCCTAAAATTTTGTAAAGATTCTCCATGGATTGGGTTCGTGGTGAAGCTGTTGGTCATGGAAGCTTTGGAAAAGTTAATCTTGCAATACCCAGAAAACAGAGTACTCAATTTCTTCCATTAATGGTAATGAAATCATCTGGGGTTTCTCACTCTGTTTCGCTCGTGAACGAGAAAAAAATCTTGGATGAACTCAATGGGTGTTCAGAAATCATACGATGTTTTGGTGAGAGTTATTCGTTTGAAAATGGTGACAGTTTGTATAATTTGTTGCTGGAGTATGCTACTGGAGGTTCGTTAGCGGAAAAGCTCAAGAAATCGGAGAATTATAAGTTGTCGGAATTTGAAGTTAGTGGATACACAAAAGGTATACTCAAAGGGCTTCAGTATGTACATGAAGTTGGGTATGCTCATTGTGATATTAAGCTTCAAAATATTCTTCTTGGTGAAGATGGTAAAGTGAAAATTGCTGATTTTGGATTGGCAAAGAGAGTTGAAATCAAGAAAGATGATGAATTGCGATGTGAATTGAGGGGTACCCCATTGTACATGTCGCCGGAGATGGTCACCGGCGGCGAACAGGGTACTCCGGCGGATATATGGGCACTTGGGTGTGTGGTAGCTGAAATGGTTGCCGGAGTTCCAGCTTATAGATTCTCCAATGTTACAGAATTGTTAATGGCAATTGGGGTTAAAAATCAGTTGCCTCAAATCCCTGAAGAACTATCAGAAGAAGGAAAGGATTTTCTAAGCAAATGCTTTGTTCAAGATCCAAGAAAGAGATGGACGGCTGAGATGCTTCTAAAACATCCTTTTGTGGCTGATACATTATTAAATGAAGAAATCAAGAATGGTGTTCCATCAATATCTCCTAAATGTCCATTTGATTTCCCAGATTGGGTATCTGATGAATGTGCTCAATCATCGGTAACATGTTCAATTACTTTTCTACCCTCGCCGGAAAATCTGAATTCGAGCTGTGGGTGTTGGTCTACTTCGCCGGCGGAGAGGCTCATGGGGCTAGTGAGTGAATTTATTACAGAATCTGAATGGTGTTCTGATGATGACTGGGTTACTGTTAGGTGATTTCAACAACCAGAGCCAAAAGCAGATTTTCCAGATTTTTGAGGATGTCTTTTAGGGGTCTCTGGTTTATTATTTTAGTGACTAGGTACTTAGGCTATAGTCCAATTTTTTTGGTACATAACATTGGTTACCACATTTAATACAATACAATAGGTTCTGAATTTTAATCAAGACAGCTTATTTACACTTAGCAAAGTGTACATTGTTGGATTATAGTAGAATTTAATAGTAGTGATTAATTTCTTGTTAATGGGAATAGCAGAATGACAATATTTTTGATAAATGTAAAGTGTAACGGAAATCTTAATCTAGATTCAGTGCTTCACAAAATTCGTGATCTAACAATGTTTAGAACTCGTGACCATACAATGTTTAGTTCGTAACATGAATTAAACGGTAATAGTGTGTTACCTCCTTGAACTAGAACCAAACACTTGGAGGGCAATCATAAACTATGGGATACACAATGATTTGGTTTATCTTGTTGCAATTTTTGCCCATTAAATCATGGCTTAAAAAGCCCAAACGAGGAGAAAGTGCTTCATTTAACAGGAAAAAAAATAAAGGAATAAAAACCTTTCGGCAAAAGTGGCAGTTATATATGGTTATAAATGTTGGAAAACTATATGTACAACGGAAGCATACCAAAATTTTACTGCTTACATGAATAATAGATAACCAACACCGTTTATGCTAGAACACATAAACTTGCTGAAAGTTAATTCGATAAATACCTCTTGAAGCGTGAGCAGATACCTTTAGGCGAATCTCCAAGTTAGACAGATCTTATTCAAGCAAATCCAGAAGATAGACAACAACTATGATCTTCTACAATGATCCCAAGTTCACATTCGAACTCTTTCAATACTTGGGTGGACAAGTATCGAATAGAAAACTAATCACTTTCTAGGTTAGGAGAATCCCTACTTATAGAGATTTTGCTTTTCAAGAGATACTCTCTCTGTGTATTGAAATCCGACAGAGTCTTCTTCCTGCTTATGCCCGGGTGGGGCAAGTCTAATCTGTCTTTCCGGAACCGCTGTCATAATGAATTCTTTCATTTGAAAAGAACCCTTTCAAGAAAAGTCAATATATAAGCAAGTTGCTCGTGACAGCAAGCACGGACTGGCAGCAAGGAGTCAATTGAATGATCAAGGCGCTTGGTACCTGTAAATACACTTTTTAGAATGATTTCGTGCTGAGCCGAATATCATTAAGAATATCTTAACATTTTTCATTTTTTCATTTTTTTTTTATAATGGAAGGTACGACTGAAGTGGCTATGCACTCCCTCTCACCCCAAAACATCACATAATACGTATCATTACATTAGGGCTAAGAAAAAGTACGTAAGGGATACGCCTTCCAATTCTCATGTCTCCCAGTCCAAAAAGGAGAAGAAAACCCGATTTTCCTTTAAAACAAGAAAAACCACACGTTGGTTTTATTGAACCAAAAACTAACGCTTTCTTCTTCATTTTCCTTAGAAATATGATTCTGAGTTCTAGTTAAATATGAGCACGGTAGAGACCACAGAATCTTCCTATTATGGAAATAATTCCAAATAATTAATTTGAATTATTCTTACCATAATAAATTACAAATCATTCAACTAGAAATTTGTAATTGCACTCCTCTATTTATATTTCATAATTCCCCATTAAACACTTGTGTAATTCCCCATATTAAGATTACAGATACTAATCAATAAATTAAATTACTGACAAATTTAATTCAATGATTAACTTCCTTTAGAGCACTACTTAACTTATTTCATGTGTCGGATTCATAAATC
>JAJOOI010020912.1:0-22361 GCA_029582585.1 Solanum bukasovii
TGTTTCTAGGCTTAAACTGATTAAAACCTCATGATTTAGGGTCTAAACGACGTATCTTAGGGGTTAAACGAAATAGGAAAAGACCAAAAGACCCCTGAATTAACTGCTGTCGGAGTGATCGACGGTTTGGACTGACGGGCCGTCAATCAATCGATGGACCGTCGATTGGGTCCGTAGGTCGAGTCTGCCCGACAGGGCTTCACTAAAACGAGCATAACTTTTTACTCGGAGGTCGGAATTTAGCAAACTCGGTGGCGTTGGAAAGATAATTCAATTATCTATCGAACCATAGGTAATGGGACACACAATTCCTTTTGTGATAAAAGTTATGACCATCTGAAGTTGACCCATCAATAAATTTCATCTAACTGACTGTTGACCCTCATTTACGATCAGACCTACGGACCGTGGGTCGAATGACGGTCCGTGCTGGTCGACCGTCAATTGGGACTGAAGTTGGGCTTTTGGGGCATCGATCCACGGACACGAACTACGGTCCGTGACCTGATCTACGGGCCGTAAGTCCGGCCTTGGGTCAACACTTAGCCAAATTTTCTGACTGAGTTCTGGGGAAGTTTTCTGTCACGAACCACGGACCTGCAGGACGGACCGTTAGTCCATCTACGGTCCGTGGATGGTGTCTTTGAGTGCCATCTGTAACATCAGAAATCTGAATTCCCTATTTTCGGATACGGGGTGTTACACCCTTTCACAATTTCATGACTCAAGATCACATTATCATTCAGTGGCACAAATGCTGATTGGTTAGGATCTACAAGACTCTCCATGACCTTCTTCAATCTAGCAGTGATTACTTTTGATATAACTTTATATATTGTTGAGCAGCATGAGATTGGCCTAAATTCATTAATTCTTGTTGGGTTCTCCACTTTTGGTATAAGTGTTACATCATTACAGGTTAGTACATCTCACCAGTATCAAAGAACTTTAATATTGCTTGTATGATGTCATCCCACACTATTGGCCATGTTCTTTTGAAAACTACAACATTTAATCCATCTATTCCTGGAGCTTTTAGATCATTGATGCTTTGCAAAGCTATTTCCATTTCTATCCTTGTTACTTGGGCTGCTAGCTGAATCTGTTGATCTTTCCTCCCCTTCTCATTATAGTGGTATCTACACTTGGTAGACATGAAGCAGCCTGTCCAAGTAATCCCTGATAGAATTTGAGTGCCTTTTCCTCAATGTCCTTCTTGGAATATATTATTGTACCTGCATCAGTAGTAAGATTAGTGATAATATTTTGTGCCAGTCTATTTTTCATATGGGCAAAGAAGTATCTTGTATTAGCATCCCCTAGATTCAACCATTGCACCCTGGATTTCTGCCTTATGGCACTTTCCTCCACCAGACTCCATTTCTCTAGCTGCTTCCTCAGTTCCCTTTCTTGTTCCCTATTAGCATGTACCATATTATGATCTATCATCTATGTTTGGACTGTATACAATTGTTCTCTGATGTGCTTGGTTTTTTCCTTCACACCTTTGAATTCAGAATTGTTCAATTCTTTCAACTCGATTTTCACCTTTCTAAGCTTTCACCAAATTGTCTTCATGTCTCCTCTTTTATGTCGTTGCCAAGCTTGTTCTGAAGGAATTTAGGGTGATCTGCTATGCAATTAAAGAACCTAAATGCTTTGTCAGTGTTCTTGTAGCTTGTGTCCAGACCCAGACTCAGAGGAGAGTGATCCGACATTCCTGGCCTTAAAATCCTTATCTCCATGACTGACATTTGAAGCATCCATTCAGCATTTACTATAGCCCTATCAATCCTGCTATAAGTGTGCCCATTAGTTCAAGTATAAGTGCCACCAACTGTTGTCAATTCATTCATCCCAGCATCTAGTATAAATTCATTGAAATCTTTAACTTCTATATCCTACACTAGACTACCTTGGGGTCTATCCTCTGGCTTTAGTCGGAATTATTTTTACTATAGTGAAAAAAATATAAACATTTTTTGGAGTTCTGCTTTCTTTTTTTATGATTATTTTTATCAAAAAAATAGTCCTTTGAATCAAAGTTTATTTGGTATGGCTCTTGGCTTTTGGTTATCAGTCAAAAGAGTCAAAAGTTAAAATTTACAAATTCCAATCTATAATGTTTAACTTATTGTTATTATTTCAGTTTAAAATCTTATATTTATAAATATATTTTTTAATATCAAAATACTCTAAAAATGCTTGCTAATATCGAATTTTAACCCTTCACAACATAAATTAAATTATCGAGTCTTTGTAATATATAACAATATTTTAAGTTAAAACACAAATAAGACGATTTAAACATGCTCTTACTTTTCTATAAGAATTTCTGAAATAGTGATCGGGCTTTTATTTTGTTTAAAGAAAAGTTACAAAAACAAATATAATATTCCTTCTGTCTTATTTTATGTAACACCCTTTCTTTTTTAGTATATTCTATGAAAATATTACCTTATTATAATTTTAAAAAGTTTAATTTAAAAAAAATCACCCTTAATAAAATGATTTGCGACTAAATGATATTAAAGAATTATCTTAAATCACAAACTTTTTTTTAAAAAAAAAAATATCATATCAAAATTAAATAATATCACATAAAATAAGACAGAAGATTCGTGTTTTCCTCAATATTGGAGAGAGGTCTTCAAGTTGTTTTGTTTTGTGTTGTCTAATCTCGTTTTCCACAATTGTTTCCGACGAGAGGTGGACAGACACAATTGCTTCATATCTTAAGGCAAATAAATCTTAACTACAAAATGAAAACAAAAAAGAGTAAAAATAGAGTGCATTCTCGATCCGCCTTCAATTTACATGAAACATTTTTTTTTAAAAAAAATCATCTAAAGAAAGTAGCGAGATTTCTTTTATTATATATATTTAAAATGCCGTAACTCTAAAAAGAATTACTCTTGATGAAAATTAGGATTTTTTTGTCTTCACAAACTATTTAACAAAATCTAATTGTTCGATTTTTAATAAGAATTATGAAAAGAAAGTTTTAAGATGAACTAGTATTTGAACTTTGAAGGTGTAACTTTTACTATTAGTGACCTATTTATTTAAAGGGAAAAGGGTCAAATATGCCCCTAAACTATTTGAAAACGTCTAGATATACTCCTCATTTAAAGTTTGGCCCACTGGTGTCCTCGCTGTCCAGCTTTTGGCATAGATATGCCCTTATGGACGTTTTTTGGTCTGCTAGAAATATCCAACTCATTTTACATTTCTTTAAATGTCAAATGGAATTGCCACGTCATTTTTACATTACCACATGACATTTATATTAAAAGGGAAAGGGGTAAATTATGCCCCTAAACTATTTGGAGCTCTTTTAAAACACCTATCCGACCCATAACAAAGGGGTCAGTTATGCCCTTAATCCGACCCATAAATCAACCCCTCTTTTAGGGCTTTGATTGGGTTCTTTCGGATCGGAGGAAAAGCGAACCGAATCAAGGATGTTCTTGGTAGATTGGTTCTATGGAATTTTGGCAACCCTTGGTTTATGGCAGAAGGAGGCTAAGATCTTGTTTTTGGGTCTCAATAATGCCGGAAAGACCACCTTGCTCCATATGTTGAAAGATGAGGTCTCTTACCGTTTTCTCCCCTTTGATATGTTTTATCATATAATTTGTGCCGTTTAAATTCTTTTAATTTACATATGTACATGTGATTATTTGTATGAGAATCGGTGAAGAAATGGAGCTTCATCTGATTTTCTAAATTCTCCCATTTTCACCTGAAATGGAATTTCTCTTGATGTGGCTTTATGGGTCGGATAGGTGTTTTAAAAGAGCTCCGAATAGTTTAGGGGCATAATATACCCCTTTCCCTTTTAATATAAATGTCATGTGGTAATGTAAAAATGATGTGGTAATTCCATTTAGCATTCAAAGAAATGTAAAATGAGCTGGATATTTCCAGCAGACCAACTAACGCCCATAAGGGCATATTTATGTCAAAAGTTGGACGGCGAGGGCACGAGTAAGCCAAATTTTAAACAGGATATATCTAGACGTTTTTGAATAGTTTAGGGGAATATTTGACCCTATTCCCTTTTTTTAAAAAGATGGTATATTTTTTTAAGGTGCAATTTTTACTACTATTTATTTAATTTTGGTGTAATTTTTTGTGAATCTGTGTATTTGTGTGTGAGGTTGGGAGAGAGAAGAAAGACGAGCGAAATCAAGAGGGATAGAAGAGAGAGACGAACGAGATTGAGAGATAGAGGAAAGTAGGTTGTATCTCTTATACAATATGTATCGATCTCAATTGAAATTGAGATCACAGATGCAAAAATACACAATCTCCTCTTTCTTCTGAATCTCACTTGTCTCTCTCCTTCTTTTTCCAAAATATAGAGGGGAGAGACAAGCAAGATCGAGAGAGTTAGAGGAAAGAGGAAAGTAGGTTGTATCTCAATTGAAACTGAAATCACAAATCACAAATACACATATATTCTCTCTCTTTCTCGCGCACATATACAAATATTTGCTTTGAAGCTGAAACATAAATACACATTGTATCACCTCTAAAATAAATACATAGATCAACTTTTCTGATCCACGTATGTAGTTTTTTTTTAATGATATATAGATACAATTAGTTGTATCAATCTAATAAGAAGAGAAAATTCAATCATTGAGCAACAAATCAAGAATCATGAATGATTTTTTTTATATATATTAGCGTCAATCCAATAAGAAAATGAATCAACAATCAACGATCATTCGAAAAAATCAAAAATCGAAAGCCACAAGTGTGGATAAAAATAATTCAGATAAAAATTTAATAGAATTTCATAGTAATATAAGATACATAGAGGGAGAAAAAAATCACGCAAGTAAATTGTAGAAAGAGGGAGGGGGAGAGAACGGAACGTGAGAAAAGAGGGAAAAGTGAGAGAAGGAGAAAGTGACAAACAAGATAGAAAGAGAGAGGAGAAATTTGTTATAATTAAACCCTAAGTATAGTTATGTTACAAATTCTTTTGACAATATCATTAGATATATGCAGAGAGAGAGAGAAAAATATAATAGATATGTTTGTTTAATTATATAGTTTTTATGTAGTATAAGAAATTCTCAATATATCGTAGAAAAAAGTATATAACACTTCTTCTTGTCTTGAATTTATATAAAACGATTTTATATCAAGTATAATTGATTAGTGTTGTGGACGTGTGAATGTCACAATATGGTATATGAATAGTTTGTACATGGCAAGGTTGAAAGTGTGATTTTTGTGTGCACCTTGTGCCAAGAGATGGATGGCTTGTGTCTGTCATCCACTACCTCACGCACATTGCCTATAAAAGGGCTTTGCACTTCATTTGAATAAAACAAAGAATGAAGGAATAAATACAATACATTACTCTCTCTATTGCTCTTCCTTTTAGTGTGTTAATCTTAATTTGCTTAAGTAATTATTTTATAACAATTAGTAATTTGTTGTTGTATTTTGAAATGAAGGAAAAACAAAGCTTCAACGAGTAGAAGCTTCCTGACAACGCTCCAACAAAGAGGTGATAAAAATTAATTGAAACTCAAAAGTAAATATTGAAAGTGTTATTGCCTTTCTAACTATTCATAAGTGTTACAAATTTAATTTCTTCTTTTATATCATTCAGATCGTATATACTGTATTTGATGTCCCATCTTATGATATGATAGTGAACCTACTTTTCTTGCTTAACATTTAATACCAAAAACCCTTATACAACAGTCAATGATTTAAGGAAAGAACATTGCAAGAAATTTTGGACAGATTTTCCTAGGTTTTTACTGGACCAACTCCATAATAAAAAATATAATTAATTTAAATTTAGGTAGCATAAAATTAATTTTTTAAAAACACTCACATTTAATTAGAAAAATTTGGTTCATTCTCATGTGATTTGAAATTCTAAACATTTAAATAAAGAGCTAAAATCTAATTCATTTTATCATGACGATTAGTTATTCTAATAACTACTGGTTGCGATTGATCTCTGAGGGGCTAATGTAACTATAACAAAAACAGTTTTTAGCGGTAATAAATATATACATTAACAAAGAGTGATAAAATATTTATTAGCATTAGTTAATTGTCATTTGGATCCAATGTCACTATAGGCTTTAGGGACATTTATAAAGAGTGCTAAATGCAACTAAAAATATGTTTATAGTGATAATTAAGTTATTACCGTTAATTAATTGCCACTAAAAATTATTTTTTATGTACTCCCTCTGTTTACTTTTATTTGTCACATTTTGACCTGGCATACCCATTAAGAAAATAATTAATGATATATGTATTTTACCAAATTATCTCCTATTAAATGATGTCTTAGAAAATGATTTGGAAAATACTCTATCTGTCCAACAATAGTTGTCCACTATTGACTTGGCACACAACTTAAGAAACAATAAATAATAAGATTAATATTACTATTTTATCATTTGACTTTATTAAATTTTATGCTTTGAGAAATGTGTTAGATGATAAATATTGGAGTATTTAATAGCAAGGGTAAAATAGATACAAAATGTAAATTATTTCTTGATTTTCTAAACTATACAAGTATTGTTGGACGTACAACTATTTTTAGTGTAGTGAACAATTATTGTTGGACGGATGAATAAGTATTTAATGCTGGGTAAATTATGAAAAAAATTATGATACTTTCTTGATATGTCAAAACACAAAAGTAACAAATAAAAATAAAAAGTTATTTTAAGAATAAGTGACGAATAAAAATAAATGGATAGAATAGTATATATCTTTGATTTTCAACTGATGAATTGAAACCATTGAAATAAAACACCACATTAAGAAAGGGGTGAAAATCATTAATATCCCCGAACTTTGGTTTAAAAATCAAATTCTCTCCTTAATTTTGAGAATTGATTTCACTCTATATTCTTTGCAAAGTTTATCTTATCCTTGTCATTTTTAATGCTTCATCTATACAACACTTTTTTATATTATATATAATATTTTATTTTTTAATTTTTATATTTATAGAATTTTGTTTAAGTTCATTAATTTTATAAGTAGAATAATTCTTTTATAAATTTGTTGCAATATACAATACTATTTTTTAATGATTATTATTTTAATATTACATTCATTAAGTACGCATGTATGAATGTATTATGTGCATACATATTCTAGTTTCACTTATCTCTTAGGCATATTACATTGATGTGCTCTTTAAATTAAATTGGTCTCGACTCATATTTATGCGCCCCAATTTATGGTGTGCAAAAGTAGATATTTAAATTTGTATAAAGTTGAATAAGAGCTTGTTTGAATTGATTTAAAAGTTGATAAAACCTACTTTTAAGACATTTTTAAATTTTGAAAGTGTTTGACATAATTAAAAATAACTTAAAATAAATTTAAAATAACTTTAAATAAATTAAAATAGTTAAAAAAATAAACATTAAAATAAAAAAGTGTGGATAAAAGGATGTAATTGAAAGGTGCCCAAAAGCTTATAGAAAAGGCAAAAAGTGAAGGATATATAATATTAGTAATTCTTTAAAGTGGAAATATTAGTTATGCCTTGGAATTTGAGAAAACGACCTTTGCGCATGCGCTGTAAAAATCGTAAAGTAGTGCTCACCTGGTCCCAATTTCATTTGCGATAAAATATTTAGTGTAATTTTATAAATAAAATTTGAGATTATTAGAGAAGTGATATATATTTTAGAGATGTTGATTGATATTTGTTTGTTAGGAAATTATACCGTATAGCTAGATAATTATATATATGTACATATATATATATATATATATATTGACCTTCTTGATACTTATGCAATTTTAGTACTTTTTATTTTTTGATATCCTTAGTTAAAAATTCTGTCCCTGCCTCTGTTTGAGACCTTATCCCTATCTTAGAAGGTAGAAAAGTTATTTTCATTAGAAATTGAGAGTAATCTAATAAAATTACCTCTTACTGTTTAGAGCGTGTTTGGATGAGTTATAAGTCAAAAGTCATAAATTAGAGCTTGTTTGACATTACTGTTAAAATAACTTATTTTAAGAGTACTTTTTTAAAATAGTTTTTCAGAAAAGTGCTTTTGAAAAAATAAAAAAATAAAAAATTTGTGTTTGGTTAATTCATCTGAAAAGTGATTTTCATAAGCAAATTGCGTTTGACTAATCTTTTTTTTAAAATTACTTTTGAGAGTCAAATTACAGAAAAAGGACAACTATTAATGTATTTCTAATATTAAAATTATTTTATAGAGAGAGACTATTTTAAATATTTATCATAAAAAAGTTAATTAAATTTTTATTTTTATTAAATTAAAATGTACATGTTTAAATTTTTTCAATCAGTATTATACCTTTTTTGGGGGGCTGAAATCTTTAATTGTAATTTCTTTTCTTTTTTCTAATCTTGTAGAAATATCGTTGTTACCTTTTTTTCTAGTTCTACAAAATACTATATAATATATAAAATGAGTAATTTCCCTAGATAGTCACTCATGTTTGAGAAATTACCTAGTAATATCACTTATGTTTGTTTTAGGACTACAATATCACTCAACTTTACATATTTTCCTCAAAATATACTTCATACAAAAAAAAAAATCCTCTCTCCTATTGGGATGCCATGTCACATTTTCATTTTTCTTAAAAAATTAAATTTTTAAAATAACTCATATGTTATATTCAGTAAAAAAAAAAATCTTAATTATTTATCATTTTTAGTTTTTTACTTTAGCATATTAAGAGATAGACATTTTTTTTTCTATTATTACATTTAACATTAATTATTTTTCTAAATCATTTCTTAAATCATTCCTTCTTTAATTTCTTGAAGAATATGCAAATTGCACAACTTTTATGGGATTTCATGTCATACTATTCTTTTTTTTATAATATTTTCAAAAAAAAATTAAACTGGAAAATTTATTTTCTACTCCTTCCATCCATCTTTACATTATTACCTGTTCAATATTAATTTGACATATCTTTTAAGAAATAATAAAGATAATTTTACTATATCAATTTTTTAAAATAATAAATTTTATATTTTAAAAAATTCATTGACAAATGACTATAATTAATAATAAAAGTGAATTAGGAATTAAGTAATAAATTATCACTTGATTTTCTAAAGTAAACAAGTAACAAATGAATAATTATTTATAACATAATGAATAAATAAAAATGTACAGAAAGAATAGTTACTAGAAAAAAACCCGTAAAAAGAGTTAGTTGATATAATACTCTTGATTTTTTAACGTGAAAATTGTTCTCTAACGTCACTTTTTTTCTTTTCTTTTGTTCACTTTTACTTGTTTTTAATGTTCACCTTGTGCATTTTATAAGAACTTAAAGAAGGAATGATTTAGAATAAATAATTAGTGTTAATCGTAATAACAAAAAATAAATATGAGTTGTTTAAAAATGTTCACTTTGTGTTATGTAATTATTATTTTAACCGAGTGTATCATTTGGGTTGATTTAAAAAGTTAATTTTTTTAATTATTAGTAAAAAAGGAATAATGTGACATGGGAGAGAGAAAAATATATTTTTTTGTGATAAGTATATTTTGAGGAAAATATGCAAAGTTGGGTGATATTGTAGTCCTAAAACAAATAAAAGTGATATTATTAGGTAATTTCTCAAACATGAGTGACTATCTAGGGAAATTACTCTATATAAAATAATAATACTATATAAACGTAAACTAAATAATAAAATTTATTATATAAAATATAAAATAAAATTCTAAATTGAAACTTAACCAAATTTATGAAGAGCAACTTTCACATATAACAAACATAAAAATTATATTTGTATTTTATAGCTATAGTTTGCATAATTGCGTTTCATAGCAAACTTTATTAATATGTATATTTCGCTATACATATACAAAAGAAACAATTGTACAATCTGTTTCGGTATACATATACAAAAGAATCAATTGTATAATTTGTGTTTGTATAAAGCGAGAAAGAGAGAAAGACAAAAGAAAACTGGACATGGGAAGATCTATATTTGTATAATCATAAGTGTATAGGACGAAAATATATGTATTTGTATATACAATTTTCTCTCGATTTATACAAACACAAACACATTTTATACATTTGTGTTTGTATAAAGTGAGAGTGGCGAGCGAGATCTAGGTGAGGGGATAGAGGGGAACGAAAAGATATGTATATACAATTCTCTCTCGCTTTATACAAACACAAACACATTTTATACATTTGTATTTGTATAAAGTGAGAGAGGTGAGAAGAGATTGCCCAGCGAGAAACGACAGTGACGAGCGAGAAATTCAGGGAGAGAGGCGAAATGACAACAGTTTGCTACAGGTTACAATTAAATCAAACTGTGGTTATAACATTTAATTTGAATTAATAGTTTGTTATTTTATACAATTTCCCCATTTATGAAACATGCTAATTAATTAATAAAAAATATAACGGTAAATATGTATATATGAGAAGAATATTTTAGTGTTGAAACATATAATTTTTTGTTTCTGCTTTTGCTTCTTTTTTTTTAAAGTAGAAATTTTTAACTTTTTCCCGACATGAGAAAAACTGCTTCTGCTTCTATTTAAAAGCACTTTTACTGATTTGCCAAACACTTAATTTTTCAACAAATATGATTTTTTCCTCAAAATAAGTGTTTCTAACCTCCCAACACCAATATCAAACAAGCTCTTAAAATGTCTTTTAGCTTAAAAATAAGTACTTAACTAAAGCGTGGTTTTTATTCATTTACTGTGAAAAATATTTTAAATCTATGATCAAAAGCTTACTAAATTAGTCCCTTCATTTTGTTTTATTAGTCTGTGGAAAAAGGGAAAAGAAGGCAGGAAATAGAACCAGAAAAAAAAGAGTGTCTAACGTATTGACCACCATTCTTTTGACCCCATCTTCATAGCAATTATTGGTGTTAATTTTTGTGACTTTCTTTAATTTACGTGGCATATTTCAATTTTTAAGAATTATAAAATTTAATTCATAAAATTCAAATTATATCAGATAAATTGATATTGATAAAATAGTAAAAATCTCTTGGTACAATAATTCCACCAATCATTGTCATGTTTCGATGTTTTTTTCTTTGCTTTAATAGCTAGAAAATGATATAAAACAATTACTCAAACATATATAGTAAAAGTAGATAAAAACAAAAGAAAACATATATAGTAAAATATGTTACTTAGAAGATAAGAAAAACTCTGCTCTTTGTGATGTTTTTATTTATTCTCTACGTTATGGACCTACATTCTCTTCTATTATTTTTTTTTTTTATTGTATTATAAAATAAATAATAAGCAAATGTCATTTTGCTTTAAAAGTAAAAAACCTATCTTTGATCCTTGTTTTTTTATTAAAAAAATGATATACACTTGAATAGTCGAATTGCAACATTTGTTTTTGGTATTAAGTATTATCTTATGTATTGTCCTGAATTTTATATTGTATTTTGAATTTTATTATAATTGTATTTGAATTTTAAAAGATATTTTTGGTACAATTTTATATTTTTTGGTAGAGAATAACTATTCTAAATCTGCTCTTTTTTTTAAGAAAACATTTAGACTTGTATAAACTGAAGATTAGTTTTTCTCATAATAACATAATACCATGTACAATGTAATTATGAAAGGATTAATTTTGCTAGGGGAGATTTTATCTTATACAGTTTTTATGATTTTTTTTAATATTAGTTTTTTGTATGTAGGTAATTTGATCAAAATCATATAATAATATTATGTTTAATATAGTTTATGTATTGTCCAATTTGATCATTAGCTTTCACATGACATATTAATTATTTCGACCTCAACAAATGGTATCAGAGTCAATTGTGCCAAACTAGTCACATAGTCCTTCTGCACTCTTGTTTAAGAAACCTGATTCACATGATAGAATATTCACAAGACAACAAGTAATAAACCACAAATAAGTAGGTTCATTTTTTCAATATCAAAATTACTAAGGTATAACTTATGTTGCTCAGACAAAATTTTCCCATTGTGTTAAAAAATATAATAACTAAAATGGACTAATGACATGCTTAGAAACGAATACAAGATTTAATGTTTTTGAGCAAGCAATTTTTCGTTTATCATCGAATTAACAATCCATTTAACCTAGTAGATTAGGTTAAAATTACTGGATTTTGTCGAGCTTGTATATCATATATGCGTATGGCCACATTTGAAGAAAGTGCTCCCTATCAAAGACTTATTATATCTAAGGCTCAACTTTGTGATTTCTGATTAAGGAACAAGTAACTCCATTTGTACTATATCCGTCGTCGGTGATCAATGTTGGATATCTATTTTTTGTCCATGTAGATACATAGTCATTTAAATTTCTTAAGAAAATGTCTTTTTTTTCTCTTTGTAGTCTTTGGCGTGAGAAAAACTTTCACAAACTTACCTCACTGGGATTTTTTATTTTTTTAAAGTGAGCTCAATCATTTAAGATCAAGGGCCAGATATTCAGCATAATTCAACTAAATTAATTATGATATCACATGATAATTTGTATACATATAATCATGATTTAAAATATTATTTGAAGTTAAAATTTTGTTTAAACTTATAATATGAATTTTAAAAGTTGTATCATAAATAAGGTATCAAAATATCATAAGATATCACATTAATAAATCATATGTTTTTATATTCCTTTTATAAATAAATACTTGCAGTGAAATGTTATTACATGGTTTCAAATACACACAAAATTACAGACTCATTTTGGTAGAATAAATCGACAATATCAATAACTAACTACATTCTTTAGTATAATTCTCTTACGTGATGCATATATATAAGTTCTTCACGTCGAGCATGAACATCTTTACTTGTAAAATTTAAAATGATAGGTCATTTTCAAGAATATGTGGGTCAAGTTTTAAATTTTTAAAAATTTTGAAGTCACAAACTTGAAATTGAAATTCAACTTTTAAATTAATTCAAATGTCATAAACAAATACAATAACAAACTCAATATAATTCAAAAATCAAGGTTTGGAGAGGGTATCTAGAGTGTACGCAAAGAGCAACCATCAGATCAATACAAGAGTAAAGAGGACATAGAAAATAATAAAGAAAAACATAACATAACATACTATAAAGAAGGGCAAAAATTCTAACCGATTAATTAATGTGATAACTAAAACACAATAAATAATGATCGAAAAATAACAAAATTTATAAACAAATATCGATTTCAAATCAAAACTTCAAATTTGGGCTCCAAATTACCCCTTCAAAGGCCTACATAATATGAACCTTCCCATGTGATGAGATAGAATTGAAATAGCAATAGTTGGCAATGGATCTAAAATAAGCATAAATTGACTATGTCCCTTCACAAAGGCCAATCTAGTGCAAGTCATGATTTATAATTTGAGATTTCATAGTATAATAAAATAGTTAAATAGACAACTCAGCAATCTTGTCATTCACTTAGTAGATAACAAAATATTAAATTTAAGAAGATATTTTTCAAGGACAATCTTCCCATTTTTAATGGAAATTTTTTAATTAGATTTTTTTAAATTTATTTTTATTTTTGTCCTTCAAGAAAGTAAATTTCATAATACTGTTAAAGTATTTTTGTTTCACTTTATAGTATTGTCCAAAATTTAAAAGTGGATTATTAAAATAGAAAAAGACAAGTATGCTTCATACGATGGAAACATGGGTTATCCACTACAATTAATTAATTAGATATTGAAAAAAAATAAAGAGTTGAGGTACCTTTTTGAGGAAAGTATTTTGTCTTTTTTGTTTTGGGTGTTGTTTAGCTCAACTCAATATTTATTTATTTATTTATTTTTAAGAAACATAAACAAATTTAAGAATACATAAACTCAATATTTATTTATTTTGTGCAAAATCAATAAATGTATGATTTATTAACCATATATATAAGACATTTTAACATTTCTTCAAACTAGAGACCAAAATAATTAGCTTATTTCGTCGATAATCAGTATTTAATTCACCTTTAGAAGATTTTGTTTTTCTCAATTTTGTTAACTTTTGTGAATAATTGAATATAAGTATTTTGGGGCTAGTCAAACTTGTTTTTGATAATGTATTTCTTGATTGGAGAGTTTATCAAAAAAAATAAAAATTCACGGACCTTATGATAGAACATGCACAATGAAAGCAAGTAAAAAATCAAGGGAAAAAGACAAGTATACCCCCGAACTATCGTAAATGATATACAGATACTCTCCATCATATTTTTGGGACATTGACGCCCTTGCCGTCCAAAAACTAGAGCATATATACCCTTTATACTAACGGACATACACGTGTCATAATCTTATCAACCGATCCGACATTTATTAAATATTGAATCGACGAATAAGATTGTGCCACGTGTCTCTATTTTTATCTTATGTTAGAGTGAAGAGCATATATGCTCTAGTTTTTAGATGATAGAGACACTAATGTCCCGAAAATATGACGGAGGGTATCAGGTTTAAGCAATCAGGTTTGCGGTCTTCTATTATAGCCTAGGTAATCTTTTAAGTGAAAAATATTTGTGTGGACAAGTGTTGCTGCTCAGAAAGTACATTTTTATGGCTAAAAAAGATCCTATTTATAACCACGTTTTGAAGTACAAAAATCTTAGTCCAAAATGTATCAAACCATACAATTATTTCTTTGTAGGACTTTCCTACTACTAGAAGATTAATTATTCTTTCCAATGCCATTAATTGAATAGGCGTAGCAATGATCATAGATTTAATTAGTGAGACTTATAATTGCGATATTAATCAGTAAAATGAATGAATTAATCATATCATAATAAATTATAGATTGTTTCATTATATACTATAATTGCACTTTTTGATTTAATTTTCAAAATCTTTCTTTAAGTCTTAGTTAATTCTCCATATTAGGATTACAAATGTCAATCACTTAAATTAAACCAACCAATTTTTAACAAGAAGTTGGCATGTCACCGCTATTATATACTATAATTGCACTTTTTGATTTGGTTCTATAATCGGCCAACTTCATCCTTGAGTGTGAACATAATTTTATAACTCATAAGAATCAATAATTTAATCTTTTGTACATGAGCTAAAAAACTCCATATAATATATCATCTACTACATAAGTAAATAGCACTCATAAAAACAAAATATCTATTTACAATGAGACTTTATTGAATTGCATACTAAAATTAACAATTGTTCTATAAAAAATAAAACATAATACTATAGCTAAATCGTACAATTAATAGTATATTCTAACCCCCACATTTAAAATTTCACTGAGTATCTGTAATAAGGATTTTGAGGGTGACCATAATTAGATTACTTATAAAGGTATACATATCTCTATATTACTCTATATTATAAGAGAGAATGGAGGAACTTGGGATTAAAAATAAAAAAAAGTTTAATTTATATACTTGTAGTTATCATAAATTTAATTGAATATTTATATATTTTGGTTCAATATTTTATTACTTTCTTCATTTTATATTATTTGATTATTATATTTTTAATTATTAATTACTATGATTTATAATATTTTTGTAATTTTTAAATAATATGTGTTACTTCCTCTGTTCCAATTTACATGGTACATGTGAAATTTTAAGAGTTGATCAAATTTTGAATACGTCTTTTAAACATTTGATTATTGTGATTTATATTACTTATAGCGTAATTTTCAATTAATATGTATTACATCTTTTGTCTTAATTTATATGACACAACTGGAATTTTTAGAGTTAACTACATTTAAAATATATATTTTAAAAAAAAATATTTAAGTCGTTAATTTTTGTAATTTATAATACTACTTTTAACATACTAAAAGGAAAAATAAGACAAATAAATTAAAACAGAGAAAATATTAAATATAAATAGAGGAAATTGAAGGAGACATACAATTACTCTAATATACTATACAGAGAAACAAATGTTGAACAACTCAAAATTTCATCCTTGCCACATAAATTAGAACATGGGAGTAATATATATATATTATTAGAACCTTACGCAAATTATAAATCACAATAATTAACAATTTAAAATATATTAAAATCATATAAATCAATAAAATGTGATTGACTCTGCCATATAAATTAAGACAAATAAAATAGCATATATTTGGTATGTGCTTGCACGGGCTATGGTATTAGTATATATCATATATACTAAAGTATATTGAACTATCAACATTGGTTGTGGTGCAGTGGTGGGACTGCCTCACCCTTAACCAGAGGTCTCGGGTTCGGGCCTTGGTCTAGAGAAAATCCTATTGAGAGTGCCCCAAATAAGCCCTGCATTGCGTGATCTGAATTTAATCTGGACTCTAATGTAAACTCCACACACCGAATCAGAAAAAAAAGTATATTGAACTATTAGTGGTATAGTAACTTTATCTTCTTAGTAGAAGACTAGGTCTAGTAGTATAATTACATTCCAATATTACAAGGAATCTAGGTTGACATGGTCAAATGGAGACACTATACCAAAAAGCAGGAGATATGGTTGGTTGGACATGTTAGATTTAATCATATAATGCAAGAACATATTATTCATGTAATTTTTATTCTTTCACATAATTAATATTCATATTTTTAACTTTTCTAACATCACAATATTTTTTTCCTTTTAGAATTGTGTCATGGATTTACCTACCTAGCAATTTATATCTTATTTCTGAAATAGAAAAAGTGAAAAATAATAGCTAAAAGTATTAACTAATAACATTTGAGCAATGAAAGAGAAAACAACAAAGAAAATTTTAGAACAAAAAAATAAAATAAAGAACCACAAAAGAGTTAATGGACCTATAATTAATAGCCTAAATTCATCCAATAACTACAAATAGAAAATTGTGTTGACCCCAAGTGCAAAATACTTCCTCCTAACATAGGAAAAACAAAAAACACTAAAATAATTAAGACAATAATAGAAAATGAACAGCTTATATTGTCAACTTTTGGTCTAAGAAAATGAACCATCTTTTAGTAAAAAAATATGATCATATTTTATCTAGGTCATGGCTAAGCATGAAATAATATATTTGAGATCATTAGTTTTGTTATATTGTCAATTAGTTAAATTTGCAATATTCTAGATCCACCATCAATGGATGATACTGCTCCTTTCTTAATCACATATCTCATATTCAAATCCTAGATATGAACAAATCCTTGGTAGGAAGCGATTCCAAATGGGGTTCTACATAACACAAATTCGTATTAATCAGACTCCAATGCGGATACCGAATAAAAAAAAGAAAAAGAAGAAGACAAATTCTAAATCCATTTCATTACCTAGTACTGAGTGATTACTTATGTGGTGTAGGGCTATCCAAACAATAAACATAATTATTAACATTTTGATCTAGTTTAAATCTAGAGTCTAGACATTGACATACATGCACTAGTCATACCAATTATGACATTAAAATAGGGATGGGGATTAGGTGGCAATAATATTTCCCAAAAAATAAAATCCAAGTGAATATTCTCACCTAGATTTTACTCGATAACCTACAACTCATAAGGTTCTCAAGGCAGTCCACCAAAAGCAGAAAAAAAAATGGTATTTGCCTTACCACTCCAAAATTAATTCTACTCTCATCTAAAAACTTTTTTTTTTGTTTTTGTTTTTATAATATGATTGAAATTTGCTGGAATATAAGATTTGAGAAAAATTTAATGTGATTTGAAGTAGAACCATTAAAATGGGTTTGACCCATTAGGTCAGCCCTGTCCAACTGAATAGGTGAGGTTGGGCTGAGATTTTCATCCCCATTTAAACCTGAGACTGTTAAGCCCAACCCATGTTAGCCCTACAACCTCATGAGGCTGGGATGAAGGCAAAAAAAATTAAATTAATAATGGACAAACAACACAATCTCACTAGTTTAGGAGCAAACTACTTCCCTTGACGTGGATTTTCAATATTACTCATTTACTAAAATTTGGACTTCAGATACATGTATCGAACGCATCATGCTCCTCAAATGCATGGAGTCAAAATTATGTGTAATTTATTTCGGATGCACTTTCTGTATCCAAGTGGATTCACATGTACCCGACTCTCTCCTCTCTCGCCGCTCTTCATATGTATATGTATGTCAAAATGTATCTGATATACTAGATACATGTATCTATTAGCAACAGTACATGTATCTAGGGTAGTACATCTGACTTGAAAGTTGATATATAATTATGAATTAATGACGCAATATGTAACTATTTCAAGCCATAGGGATAGTTTTTCCTAATAATTGACTATAGAAAAGAATTGATCTAAGAACAAAAATTACAAAATTAGAAATCCCAACAATAAGAAGACACAACTGAGGGTTATTTATGTCTATCGACAACCACCTCTCTACCCAACAACGATAACATTTAGATCTGCCTACATCCTACCCTCCCATGTGGGATTACACTCTAGTATTGTTGAGGATCATTTTCAGACATCGATCAATCGGACCACTTGTAAGTGAAATATTGAAGTAGGGCAGTTTAGATTCATCTAAATTCTGCAACTTATATAATTGTACAGAAAATCAGACACATAGCAAGAGACAAGAACACTTCAAATACTCATTTCCATTACAACTATATTATACTCAATCATGGTGGAAATTGATTGTTTAACATTGTGTAGAAAAGAAAAATGCGAAAAGAATTGAAACAAAATCTTTGAATCCCTCTCTAGTTCATCCGCCAAAAAACAAATTACCTAATCGATCCTTCAGAAATGGATGTGACCTTGCAAACACCAACAGAAGTGGTGAGTGGCAAATCTTTATAGCAAGCAACCAACTCCTTATTTGTGTGCAGATCCACCTGAAGAGTTTCCCAAACCTTCTTCTTAGGATTCAAGACGTCATCGGCCTTGCCATCAAACCCAGGGAACGTTACTCGTTCACCAATTGCAGCATCTTTAGGTGGCTCAACTAGTTCAACCTGACATGCAAATCATCATATATTTGAATCAGTTCACTTTCCAACTTTTCCTCTTTTGGTCCTAATAGTTTTTCTTTGTTTTCTCATTTCAACCAAACTTATCAATAGTCGATGCATTACACAGTAGGTGTTATATTAAATAAAAGAAACAGATATTTACAAGGCCTGAGTCAATAGATAGTGGTGATAATCAAGGAGGTCTATGCATATGGGATTGTCATGAAAAATGAAGAATCTTTTCTTGCTTTCCTCAACTAGACTTTGGAAGCAATGGGAACAAAGTATGCAGTTTGTGGGGTAGAAGGTGTTAGGAAGGGAAGCACGAGGATTGTGTAGTAGGAGATAGAGGAAGAGAAGCAACGAGGAAGAATGGAAAGCCCCTAGCTAAAAAAAAAAGAAAGAAATGCACATTCTAAAGGAAACCAAAGCAGTTAGAACCAGGGTTAGCTCTTAGACAATAGTAATTTCCAGTTCCTAAAGCAAAAGCTTTACAATCCTAAGGTTAAACCCGACAACATATAGAGTCTTAATTTGCTATAGGAAGGTGGGACCCTCTAGCATTATGTCCTAAAAATTCTCTCCTTTTATGTAGCCTTCTGGCAAGGTATGTAGGCAATATGTCGATAAATAGAATAGAAGCATTAGGCTGCCACTCACCTTAGTGTGATCACTATTAGAAGCAGCAAGAACCATTGCCTGGGATTTTATGCCCCTCATGCTGGCTGGTTTTAGGTTGCATAGAACACAGACCTTTCGATTCTGATAAAAAGATATAATTGTGAAAATTGCTAGGTATAACAGTTTAATCATCATGTAGAAAGATTATAAAAACGCAAACCTGCATTTCCTCCAGAGGAATATATTTTACGAGGCCACTAACAACAGTTCTGGGCTGAGCTTCACCAACATCAATCTCTTCAACATACAGAGAATCAGCATCGGGATGTTTCTGTGCTCTTGTAATGAGACCAACACGAATATCAAGTCTGCTAATTGAAATTTCTGCTTCAACAGAGGCTGAACCCTTAGCTTTGGCTTCAGAAGATTTTGTGGCACGTTCTTTCTTCTTATTAGCATCTGATAGACACAGAAAAACTCAATGTGATCAACAGTCTGCGCAATAATTTTGTAAGAACTTATTCTAACATATAGCTATCAACCCATGGCAAGGATCCCTCGCCACTTCCCCACAAAAGAATAGGAAACTTTTGAACAAGAATATGATAATATATCAAAGAAGATATAAATGATTTACGAGTTGCCATAACAAATTAGAAAATAGGTATTACTATTCCAAAGAGTGGGGATGGATATAAAGGATTTACATAGTCGATCCCAATTGATTAGGATTGAGGCATAGTTGATTGATAGATTATTGATGAGTCCATATTTAAAGGTCTGGCATCAAAGAAACAAGGACATAAACAAGGGAGGTGGTGATGCATGTCAACTCATTCTGGTTTTATGATATAAGGAGATTATGCAGAAAAGACCTAGAAGAGGAGCTACATGAAGGTGCAGGCTTAGAGCAGATTACGCAGAAACAATGCCTAAAGTTCCCCTACTCAATATTTATTTGATACAACCTGAGAGACTGATAGGAAGACACTGCATTTTCTGCTATCCGAGATCTCCAACCCAGGACAAAGGGAAAACAGCTACATATATACTGACAGAAAACATGCAGATAATATTTTTCAAGAATAAGTATCAATAACATTCCCCAAGAATAATAAGGCATCCCCAATTGATATGCCCAACAAGATCCACCGAATAAGGTGAACTGGACACTTTCCAATTCATTTTTTCTGAAATTTTCTTTCCTATTATAAGTTTACAAAAAAAAATCATGATATGACAGTAATGAAAGGAAAACAAAATGCATTCAGGATAGGGTATACTAGTTGTATAAAAGTACTTTCTTGTGCCTCTTTTGGGTGTGTTTTTCTGTTATAATTGAAATTATTTTGATAGGTTATTGTACTTCAATTCTTACTTAACAGATGAGGGCGTACAAGAAAGTAAACATAACTAACCTGAGATTTTTGCTTTGTTCAACTGATCAGTGATCTTCCTTGCCTCAGTTTCAGCCTTCAAATTCCTATCTGCCTGACTTCCAGCAAACTTTTCTCTGTAGAATTCAACTTCTTCATCTTTCTGCATATAATCACGTTCGGTCTTAAGACTATTAGCAAATGAAAGATTGAGAAAATATGTAGTAAAGAACAAGACTACAATGCATTACCAGTTCTTTGAACAATGGTGTTGGTATACCAATTTTGTGACCTGCAGGTAGGATATGCCATGGTCTTTTGCTTTTTTCTATGTCACCTCTTTCATCAGACAGTGAAAGTTGTGTTTCAGGAGGAAAGTTAAGCTGCTTAAGCACCTGTGAATCAAGTCGTGAGAACATCAATCCATTGAGTACAGAAAGAACCTCAACCACAGTATGATGTACAAGCATCAAGCATGAGCAGAGACAGGACCTCAGCCACAGTTATATGATGCAATGATGGCAACAGAGTTCTTACCTCCCGTGAAAAGGATGGTATAAATGGCTCTAAAAGACATGCAAGAAGATATACTAGGCCGGAAGCAGTGCTCATCACTATGGAACATGAAGGCTTATCTTCCTTGTAAAGTCGCCAGAATTGACTCTCCTACAAAAAGAAGTATGGACAGTCTGAACTCATGAGATTAAAGTAACCATGAAAC
Organism: Solanum bukasovii; assembly: GCA_029582585.1. Lineage (NCBI taxonomy): Eukaryota > Viridiplantae > Streptophyta > Magnoliopsida > Solanales > Solanaceae > Solanum > Solanum bukasovii. Next base: position 21,673 of record JAJOOI010020912.1, read on the forward strand.
TGTCAACAACTATTACTGAAATTCAAAAAACAGTTTCTAAATTAAAATAGAAAATACAATTGCATGAGCAACTGATAAATCAAAAACAGATAGTTGAGAAGTATTTGACAGGCTTACTTGCAAATAACCGTTTCCTTCTCCAGAAATGGACATAGCAATCTTCAAGCCCTGCTTTAATTTAACCTAAACCAGTTGTGCAGCATATAAAGGTTATTCAGACCATATAAAGGAAAGAAGAAACCAATTGAAGATATAAAGAACATGTAAGATACAATAAGTCAATAACAACAACTACCACTATTACTACTCCTATGTCTCAACCTCAAACTAGTGGGATCGGCTATATAACTCCCCACTATCCATGTTGCTTCATTTAGATCTATCTCAATCCAATATCCAATAACTTAAGTTCTCGACTCTAGTAATACTCCATATTTTCTACTGGGCATACAGATCCTTAACAAGATAAGAAGAGTTCTAACGAACACTCAACCTAAAGTGTACTAAAATGATTAAGCCTTAATCCCAAATAATTAGTGAGGGAATGCTAGACGTTTGCAATTTCTCCTTTGATCATGACCATTGAGGTGGCTAATCCAGTGCATATAGTATGGACATCTGGTTGCACATATTGCATAGTCATTATGCACTATTTTTACACAGCAGTAAAAACACGTGGGGGGGGGGGG
>JAJOOI010020913.1:0-20327 GCA_029582585.1 Solanum bukasovii
AAAAAAAATATATTATCATACTATCAGGTCACGTAAAAGATATATAACACTACATGAAAAAATAGTGTACACTATAACAAAAACAGTTTTTAGCGCCAATAGATATACATATTAATAAAGAGTGCTAAAGTCTTTACCAGCATTAATTAATTGTTATTTGATTCAATGTCGCTACAGGCTTTAGGGACATTTACAAAGAATGTTAATTACCGCTAAAAATACATATTATACTGCTAGTGTATATAAGTTAAATAGTGCTAAAGTCTTTACAAAGAATGTTATATAAGGACATTTACAGGCTTTAGGGACTTTATCGTTGCTTCAAGGTTTCATTTCACTAACAATATAATATAGTGTAGTATTTAAGTGTAAAATTATTATACTACTTGTGTATCTGTGTATATAAGTTAAATCCGTACTAAACAAAAAGGGGTATATGGCTTATAACTCACCTTATTTGAAGCAATTTCCCCAACCATTTTCTTGAAAAGATTAGCAGGTCCACAAGACCATCTATGCTGTTGATAACGATAGGCCTTGAAAGTACTTGGCAATTCATTTTTCACCTAATTGAATTTTTTTTCAAAAAGAAAAATCAAACGCATAAATAGAGCGATATGGATAGTAATTATTCATAAAATTGATCCTTAACTTACTTAAGATTGAGACATAGTTATTATTAGGTGAAACATAACAAATTAGCCGGTGATATATAATATGTGTAATAATCTATAACGAATTTAATATACGTATATGATTAGAAAAACTAAACAGTAACATCATATATTTTATTTTATTTTACTTAGATAATGTAAGATTATGGGACCCTTTTCATCCTATTCTTTAACATTAAATTTAACTTCCAATCATTTGTTTTTTTCAGAGTGTTTGTTGAAGTTACTTCTAAAGAAAATGATTTCTGACATAGTTCCACTGGCTATTTCTGCAGATTTTAACTTTTTTTATACACATGGTTTACTTCATACGCGACTTCAAAATCTAGAGTCAGTACGTCTAGAAACGAATGTGATTCCACTAATTTATGACTTTTACGCACTGCTTGGGCCGAGCTACACTACCAAGACATCTCTATTCAATTAAAGACGTCCATGCCATAAAATGAGACTAGGGATCCCATATTCCCCTATTTTTGCATATGTATGCATATGATTTGAGCAAAAAGCAATATGTTTAGTTGAACTTACAGAACTCGTACTGAACGTACCTTTAGGTCACCAACGTAGACAAATTTCCAGCCTTTGAGACCGGCTCGAACGGCGAGATCCATGTCTTCCACTGTTGTTCTATCTTTCCATCCTCCAGCTTCATTAAGAGCTGAAATTCTCCACACTCCAGCAGTTCCTTTCAAATTAAACGAACTCGTGATGATTTATAACATACTGGATTTTATTCACTATAACAGTAAAGTCAATAGTTGACTATTTTGAAAGTAACTGAACTTTTGTGTTGTACATATATAGCCTTACCATTGAAGCCAAAAAATGCATGATTTGATGATCCAACTTCTTGCTCCACTTTGAAATGGTAATCAAGTGACATTTCTTGCATTCTTGTTAACAAGCATTCATCAGAATTCACTACAATTAATAACAATTTACAACAATTATTTTTTTGGTCAACATCTACCATAATTTTCATATGAAACTCAAGTGGTAATTAGAAAATGTTCACACAATTCAACACGATCATTAGAGTTCAAATCTCAACGTCACACACAAAAGCACGTTATGAGACGATGTGTTAAGAAAAATGTAACAACAGAGTCATCTGGAAAGGATAGAGTGTACGCAAGTCTTACCCCTACCTCAGAAGTAGAGAGGTTGTTTCTCATAGTCGTTCGGCTCAAGGAAAAAACAAATCAAAGCAATAACAACAAAGCATGTTGAACAATAACTACAAACAAAATAATACGATAATTAAAGTACAATAAACAACAGATCGAAAATAACCAAGAAACTACAAGACTAATACTACGACTAAAGGGATTAGCTAGACAGGCAACAACCTACTACCCTAATACGAGTCAAGGAAAAAAGCATTTACCAAATTTCCAACGAGCTTGAACGAGTCCGATTTCGGGGTTGTGTACAAGAAAAGGGACAGTTCTCAACAAGAAATCAAATTCAGGTTGAAAATCAGCATCAAATATGGCTACAAAATCACACATTTTCACATAATTATGCTTCATTCCTTCCTTCAATGCCCCAGCTTTGTACCCTTTTCTATTGTCTCTTATTTCATATTTGATGTTCACTCCTTTACTTGCCCATCTCTTGCACTCTTGTTCCACCATTCCCTATAAAAAAAACAATTTAAGCTATTACACTCTATCTCGTCATCAAAAAGATAATTACGTGCTACAACAGGTAAAAATAAGTATTTTTTATACAATCGATGTGTATAAGTTAATCGTTAGATTGTATATATCGATACAATCAATGTAGCTTAAAATGTGATAGTAGGTCATTTACGAAGTATATATATATATATATATATATATAGAGAGAGAGAGAGAGAGAGAGCTCAGACTCTTTAAAAATATTGTTGTTTAGGTGTTGAATCCTCCATCTTAGCATTGTTGGAGGATCAGAAACGAGTACGATAATATATTCCGAGCAACATAACATTTACCATGTTTATGAATTATGATGCTACTAATTAACTTATGTTCATCATACAAATTTTAGGATACTTCCTCTTTAGAATTAAAAAACATTTCAAATAATATTAGAAAAAAAATATTTTTTCTTCCTACAAATTATGGAAAATTAAGGTATTAATTGGACCTTAATGATAGGATCAGTTGAATCATCAAGAACTTGAATTAAAATTCTATCAGCTGGCCATGAAAGATTACAAGCAGCTCCAATAGACAATTGATATACCTGCAAATGAACAATTTACAAGAAGATTTTAACTTCGATAGCATAAATGAATTTTTACACTATCAGATCATATAAAACATGAAGTAACGTCTATATGTAACACGTTCATGATAATTGATATTAGTGAGTCGATAAGTAAGGCAAATCGTACGAAAAGTTCTATAAGTTCCAATTCTTCTTATGTCAATATGATGAAAAAATATATATTTTAAAATATAGGTCAACAATAACAACAACTATATTACGCCTCAGTCTCAAATAAGTTGAGGAAAGGAAGAGAGTTGTGATAGGCTGACAACCAATGTAAAACTTGTCAATTCACGTCGAATCTTCATAATACATAAATTTTAAAATGTTGGTCGAAGAAGTTCATATAATTTGAATCTCGATAAGCAAATTGGAAATTTGTATTACCTCTCTTTCATTATACATTGGTATTTGAATTAATACCATAGGATAAGAAGAATTTGCTAGCTCCAAATCATCTTTTATTGGCTCCCATTTGTACTTCTTTTCTGGTTTTTGCCTTAAAATCTTGATAAATACTATGACAATTCCCATATAAACTTTCTCAACAAATAACATCAAAGACATTGCCAAACATAAAATAACCATAATTTTAAGAAATGGCACAAGTAATGGTGCTCTAACTTGTTGCCAAAACAATCCAATTTGGCTAGTAATTCCATGATCAAAATAAATATTCAAGTCCATTTTCTTGGCTATATCTTAAATATATTTTTCTTTAAATATAATTTAAGACAGCCAAGAAAATTGTATAATGTGAAAAAAGAGAATTTTTTTTGAGGTGTGAGTAGATAGAGAAAGAGCTAAGAGATGGTGCTATATATAGAGATAGTATATATGTTTGTGCAAGGTGTTAAGTTTACGTATAGATCGTTATTATATAGAGTAAAGCTTAAGATTATTTTTTGAGTTCATGATAAAAAATAAAAAAACATATACATTTAAAGTATCTCGGCTTTTCGAGTTTCATATCTGAAGTATTAGGTATGCAAGAATTTCTAACATGAACCACCATAAAATGTTTATCGTAACATGCCTCAAATATCAATTGTTCTTTTTGCATATCTAAAATATCACAATCGTTCAAGTAAGAAAAGAGAACAACTGATAGTTGAGGTGTGTTTCGATATACATTTGGTGATAGTCCAGATAAGAAACTAGCACATCGCTTCATAAAAATTGAGATACCTAAAGATATGTTTTTTATTCTTTACTCTTAATTTAACTTATAATAAAGCTTATTTGAACATTTAATTTTATTTATTTAAAGTGATTTCTTTTTTCTTTTGGTAATTTTGTTTTATTTTAGAAAAAAATAAACAAAGAAGTATGGTAAAACATAAAGGACAAATAAAGTTACTCAAAACTTCAATTTCATCCAACTTTATTTATGGAAACAAGCTAAATTTGAATCTTTTTCTTCAAAAATTCCGGTTCTTTTTTTCTTTTTCTTTTTATATATAATAAAATCAATTTTATAATTGGAGTTCTATCTAAATGCTAATTGCTCCATTAGATTATTATTTTTGGAAAGGAGACCATCACTATTTATTTAACATGAAAATGAGAAGAAAAGGCCAAAAAATTGACAAAATAGATAAAATTTTGATCATAAGAAAAGCTTTGTCTATGTCTAACTTTATTACTCCCTCAGTTCAATAATAGTTATTTACAACTCTATTTACTTAGCACAGAGATTAAGAAGCAGTAAATGATATGAGTAATTTTACCAAATTATCCTTATTAAATATAAGTCATCTAAACATTAAAAAATGAATCGTACTTAATAGCAAGGTTAAAATAGACACAAATAGTAAATTATTCATTATTTTATAAACCGGACAAGTATTGTTTAGACGTCTCAAAGTAGTATATTTAAAAAGTATATGAAATTACGGTAAAAAGAGAACTCAATAATTTGATTCTCGAAATTCAAATAACACCACATAAATTGAATCGGATTGAGTAACAAAGTTTAGTAACCATACCACATATATTGAATGTTGCTTTGTTAAGAGAAGAAGAATGATTTTATATCTATATGCAATTGTTGCTTTAATTAGGTTTGTGTGGGGACTATATAGGCCTTTGATTTTTGCTTTTGTGCTACTCCAAAGACTATATATCTTTGTCAGTCTCTTTGAAACTAAATGGGACAATGGGGTATAACAGAGCCACATGCAAAATTATAATATCATCCACCAAACCCAAACTAACTATTTGAAAAAAAAATAAAAAAATTACATACACATGGCTTAATTAATTTAGTATAATAATTTAATGTAGTGTAAAAATCTTGGTTTTGTAAGAAGTATAGTGCTTATAGGGTGTGTTTGTTTTAAAAACAATCAATTGTATAATTTGTGTTTGTATAAAGCAAGAAAGAGGGAAAGACAAAAGAAAACTGGGCAGAAGAAGATCGTATTTGTATAATCATAAGTGTATAGGACGAAAATATATGCATTTGTATTTGTATATACAATTTTCTCTCGCATTATACAAACACAAACGCAATGTATACATTTGTGTTTGTATAAAGTGAGAGTGGCGAGCGAGATCTGAGAGAGGGGAACGAAAATATATGTATATATATAATTTTCTCTCGCTTTATACAAACACAAACGCATTTTATACATTTGTGTTTGTATCAAACCGAGAGAGGCAAGGGAGACTGCCCAGCGAGAACGAGAGTGGCGAGCGAGATTCACCAGGGAGAGAGGCAAAATAGCAACAGTTTGCTACGGGGTACAATTAAATCAAACTATGATTATAACATTTAATTTGAATTAATAGTTTGTTATTATATACAATTTCCCTAAAACATAAAGTACAGTAAGAATTGTATTTATGTATCTGGTGTGATTCGCATGTATCTAGGATATCAGATACATAGGAAACTAGCGAGCGAGATGGGAGAGAGGTGAGGGAGGCGAACAAGATTTGTTCAGTATCCCATATATATGCGAATACACTTGAATACAATGTATTTATTACAAATTATACCTATTTTGACCTCGTTTTTCTCGAGATATATGTATTTGGACACACCAAAATTTAATAGGATTCATAGTATTATAAACTACAGTATATTTAAGTAATTAGCTCCTAAACTAATAAATTTCCTTTTTTAATATTACAAATATCAAATATGTGCATCAACTGCCAACATAGAATAGTTAATCAATTCAAGAAAATATATAATGAAATATCTAGTTTATTATGTGTAAAAATTTACATGTTCACCTGTTTTGCAATAATTTTATATATTTGGTGTCTGAAATTTTTTATGGCTAAAGTTTACATATAAACGACTGAAATTTTATTATTTTTTATAAGAAATTCAGTCACATATAAATTAAACCATCTATCTTATGGGAATAAAAATATCCTTAGTTTGAATCTATCATATGACTTGAACTCAAACTTATTTAAAATAATCAAATAGATAACTTAGCCTATTTCAAAACTATTTTTATTTGACACGTTTTACTTTTCATAAATTAAATTCAAAATATGTTTTTCATTATATTAATATAATAATATGAGAAAATAGTTTGTTAGAAATATTGGGGTCTTAATTAACAAATTAAACTTATTTGGTGTGTTATTCCAATTTCCAAAGTACAGTCGGAGAAGGATTACAGTGACGGCGAATTTGTTTATAAATATATCAGCGGCGAGTTTGTTTGTTTGTTTTCCGATGGATGGAGAAAAAAGAGTTTATTTTCCTGTGGATGAAGAAAAAGCAGTTTCTTTTCCGGTGGACGAAGTAAAAGAAGTTTGTTCTCCGATGGACGAAATAATGTATTTTCCTTTTCCGATAAACGGAGGAGGAGAGGAAATTGCTGTATCTCCGCGGAGCCGAGATGATATGACAGTATTTGAGATACGGGGATTTACTAGTTGCGTATATAATGGTCGATTACTCCGTAAGTTTTCTCTAATTTGTGAATTAGGGTTTTGGAGATTGAAAACAAAAAATTAAGTCTTTTCAATAGTTGAATGAATGCCTTTGTGAAAATCGATGCTGAATTGTTGTTTTTTCTTCTTTGTTTTAGCGGAGATGTTGTGGTGGGTTTTCAGTTGTTTTCCACCAATCTGTTTGAGCGTTGCCTTCGATTATTTCGTGGCATATCCCTTACATCTTGATGAAATAATCTGCGGCTTGAGCTTGTATTTCTACACGTTATTTCAATCCGCCGTCATCCTCTATCTTTTGTTCAACAATTATTGGTATCCCTGTAGAACTCCCTTCCGATCAATGGGCCCCAAAGGGAAATTTATGATCGAATTCATCCCCGCCCTAACTGCTGCAGCTTTGAATTTGAATTTGTTGAATGATAAGGGGTTATGGCAGTTTTTAGAGTTAAATTATGGATATTTCTTCCTATTGTTAGGCTGCACAGGATATTTCTACATTATTTCTCACTTCATGCGTAGAGCGTATGATATTAGTGGAAAAGACGTCATGTTGGGATTAGCAATGCAAACCTTTTGCTTTATGGCGAATGGGTTATTGTTTGTTAGAGCCATCGCTTTGAGCTTCTGCTTTGGTATATCTATCTACAGATACGTGACATATTCCACTCCTCCTGCATTACCTCGTCCCAAGATGGAGTTGTTGCCTTACTGATCTGAAGGGTGTTACCATATAACTTCCTTTCTTTTACTTCTGTTGTTATTTTGGACCTTCTCTAATTTATTAGAATGCCTTCAATTTTCAGTAATGTTCTCTCTTTACTTCGTTTGCAATATAATCTGTCTTGTTCTACTCATCTTGGAGAGATAACATTATTTCTTTTATATAGAAATTGAATATTTTACATGTGTTTTTTGATATATTATTTGTGAATGACTAAGTGCATTTAACGAGAGAAGTTAGCGATTTTACTTTCAAATAAAATATTACGAATTGTAAAAGCGTAAGAGCTATAGAGAACCATCTTTGCCTGGCCTCACATCTTTCCATCCTCTACTTAGTTGTCTCAATTACATCGATCCTGAACTACGTACGGCCAAGTATACTTTCCCTTACCCTTTCGGTCGAGCACAATCTCCCGAGCGTTAGGTTCCAGCAACTTCATACCACTTCGTCCTTTCACTCTTCAACCTGATCTCTACATTCATAGCTTGAAAAGCATTTGGTTCGTATATATAATGAATGGAATGTTAAGAACGTGATTGCCAAATAGTTAAACGGGATTTAGCGAAGGGAAAATTTGTTGCTAACAGGAAACATAACGACCGGAATTTATATGGTCGCTAAAGAATCTTTAACGACCAGATTATGAATGGTGACGACCAATTTTTTCCTGGTCGTTATAGACTTTTAACAACTGGATTTGAACTTTTAGCGACCGGATTTCCTTTCGCTAAATGTCGTTTTTCTTGTAGCACACTCAACTTTAATTATTAATTAGCTCCTCAATTCATGTCTCTATTTCTTAATAATAACCTTTTTAGACAGGTTTGTTTAGTTCAATTGAGATCACTAGTGTTAACATGAAGCATTGACTAGTTATGTGTGTGTATATATATGCACATAAAAAACAAAACAAAAATGTGTGTGAATAAATTTATACACATATCACCCTCTCTTATTCTGAACATATTAACTTTTAATCATTGAATTCACCTTCGACTCTTACATTCACATGGTTTCCTCCCTAAATCATGTATCATGCATTCATCGTTACGTAAAGGAAATGTCTTCTTTCACTTCATTGGATATAAACTCTTACGTTTACGATCTATCAGCTCAATTATGCCACAATAATACTCGTTGCACAAATTACCATTTCATATAGAACAACCAAAACATTTTTTCCAGTATAGTACTACAAAAATACAAATATTTTAACCATTAAATTAAATAGATAACTACAATAGTGAAAGGCGCAGCACCAGCATACTTATACCTTAGTTGCTTATTCACATTATAAATGATTTCAAATAGAGATTATTCGAATGCTCAACTTGTTTGGAACTGAGTCGTACCTGTTGTAGTATTTTCAAGAATTTGAAACAAACACTCCAATGTAGCCAAATCCAGCTACAAGGAAGACCATGCCTTGCAAGAATAAGCATATGTAGACTATTCTTTCTGAACGAGTAGTCGTTCCACCCACACAACATAAGGTACAGTAAGATTTGTACAAATCCACGAATTATACAAGCAAGGCAACTTAAATTGTAGCTACATCCCGTAAATATGCAAATTATAGTTATAGAGCATAATTAAGTTTCTTATAGTGGCTATTTGTGAAAGTTCCTCTTTAATGATTTCGGCTTATTTTTTGACAGACCATCCATTCTTTGGCCCAATAAAATAATTCAAATCAGCCAAGCCCAATCCAATTTTCTACTATACCCGGCCCAACTCTTCTTTTCTCTCTTTCCACCTCTCAACGAGACAAACCCTAATCGGCAAGAGCTCCATCGGCGCCGCCCTCATTTCCAGTTTTACCGTCGTAGTGCAATCATTTCTGCCTTTTGACGTCCTCAGACCTAATTATGGGGAAAAATCGATTTCTTCGAACAAGCTCGGGCGAGAACCGTAATGCTCGTTTTTCTTTTCAAAATCGGATTAACACTATCTGGACCTTAAATTCCTCTCGGAATCAAATGGATTTGAAATTGATCCCAAATCGTTTTCAAAGCTGGAACCCTAACATTTGGTTTCTTTCAATTTCTTCATCGTCGGGATTGAATTGCTTCTGTTGGCCGGAGTCTTAGTCGTCGGAAATCCTAGAATCTCAGTTCGCTAATCTTCTTAATTGTATTTCTGTTTGCTCCAGTTGTGTTGTGTGCAAAGTATGCTTTCTCTCAATATATACCTCCCTGTTTCTATCATTTATGCTTTTAAGTATGTTGCAATTAATCTACTTAGAATTATGTTAAGATGTTTGATTAATGAGTTAATTATGTCCAGATTCATGCTTTATGTTTCAGTCCCTTAGCATAATTTGCATTTTTCCAAATAAGCATCCATCATGCGTGGCTGTACAATAAGAGGTTTGAGTTCCTCCTTACATGGTTACAAGTTTGTGTTCTCTGTTTTAGAGTCGATTTAAGTGTTGAAATGTTGCTAACAAGTCATTTAACTAGAATCTGTTTTAAAACCTTACTTGCATTTTTTGTTTCCGGTTCTGAATGATAGTTTAAGGCTGCCTCGATTCAGTTAACCATGATAGTTGAGTTATTTAAGTGTCAATATGAAGTTGCTGTATTCTGGAAACTTTTCTTAGAAAGGATCAAGACTCTATGAGACGTAAAATTGTGGGTTCTCATGCTAAGTAGGTGTTGAGAACATCATTAGATTTATACCTTGGTGATTATGTTTATCGAAGGTATAAGGTCTAGTATATTTCTTTACCTTGCTCGCAAATGTGTTCCCCGAGCTACATTAGACTCTCCAAAGTATTTTGTCACTTCTAAAGTGATTTTAGTCATCATAACTAAGTCAACAATTATATAGATTATTAGGTGTAGAACCTTTTGATTTGTTTGCCTACAAACCTCTGCTGAGAATTGGACGTAGGAAGCCAATTTTCGCACCAACCTTAATGATACAGAACCTTTTCTTTCAATTTTTCCATCATCAGAATTGAAATTGCTTCCGTTGGCCGGAGTCTTGGTCGTCGGGAATTGTCAACTCTCAGTTCGCTGCATCATAAGAGGTAATCTTCTTAATTGTATTTCTGTTTGCTCCAGTTGTGTTGTGTGCAATGTATTCTTTCTTTCAATATACCTCCCTAATTCAATCATTTATGCTTTCAGTTTGTTGTAATTAATCTACTTAGAATTATGTTAAGATGTTTGATGAATGTCTTAATTATGTACAGATTGATGCTTTATGTTTCAGTCCTTCAGCATAATTGTTTTCTATTATTACATCTTTCCAAATAAGCATCCATTTTGTGTGGCTGTGCAATAAGAAGTTTGAGTTCCTCGTTACATGTTTATAAGTTTGTGTTCTCTGTTTTAGAGTCGATTAAGTGCTTAAATGTTGCTATAAGTCATTAACAAGAGAAGAACTTTTCATTTTTCTCTTAGGTTATTTCAAGGCTTCAAGTTTATTTACTTAAGCTTTGCCTGATTTTGAGGTGTATGTTCTTCTATCTCAGTATAATTACTTAAGCTAAGCCTGGTTTTGAGGCTGCCTCGATCCAGTTAACCATGATAGTTGAGTTATTTAAGTTTCATTGTGAAGCTCGTCTTACAATCTGCATCAAATCTGATGAAACTTCTTTCTCACAAAACTTACTAAGTTCAATATAACAAAAACATCCCAAAACTGGAAAAAAAAAAAAGACACCCTAACTGATTCACTTTTCTCGACTCTAATACAGTTGCCCTAAGCCCCTAACTGCGTCTATCAGTAGCCCTAGCGCTCAAAAAATAAATCCGGTTTTGGGGGAAACACTCAAACTCAATCCTTTTGAGAAGAGGGGGAGGATTGAGTCAACCATATAATCGGTGTGGGTGTTATCAACCCACTTGAATCGATGTATAATTGAGGTTAATTAAGCTGCAACAAGATATCTAGAGCTTCAGGTAAGAATTTTTTTGCAAACAAGTAACATAGTCGTGGATTTCTGTTCTATATATAAGGACTAATCTAAACTTCCTTCCTTGCATCGCTTGTAACATGCACATTCTCTGAAATTTAACCCTTTTATATGTTCTTTAGTTCATATCAATAGGGTTATGATCACAAATGTTTACTGACATTATTTGTTTCAATTATCTAAACTTAATTTTTTAAAATTTTGGGTTTAAGAAACAACTGTGGCACGTACAGTTGATTTCAATATGCAATCTGTATATCATCATCTTTATCTATTCTATTGCTTCCAACTTGTGTTATTCTGCATGCACCTGTTTTTTTTCTCCAATTGGTTTTTCAAAAGATTAGAGGAATAAATATATTGCCTGACAGTGGTTCTGATGGTGAAAGTTTTAACTCTTACTATTTGTATTTTGTTGGGTGCGGATAACTATTGAGTTTTAGGTATCTTCCTGATGTTGGAGCTTTTGTTTTACTGCAAATTATTAGTGGCAAATGAAACAAGACATCTTAAGATATTTTGAACTTTCTGTTCATCTTTTTTTGTATATCATTGAAGTGAATGATTCAATTTTTCAGCATGTCCCTGCATTGTTGATGACATAAAAGATCTCCTCCATGTTATTTAAAGCAACGTGAAGCGACCATTTGGCACTTCGTTGTCTGCAAATGCGAAACAATGAAGAGATCACTCCTTGGCCAGAAGCTTGAAACGAATCGGCAGGAAGTTTGAAGAAGAACTGTTTGGAAACTTATTTTCTTCTTCAAACTCCATCTATTCTTCCTCCTTGGTTGTTCTGCTGCTTCTTTTTCTTTCTTGCTTCACAGTTTTTTCTGTTTTTTTTATCCTCTCTGTTTTAAAATTCCATGTTATTTCTTCTTTTCTCTATTTCAATGAATCGGTTTACGTTAAGCAAAGTGAGCCCTCGTTGCTATTTTAATTTGTGCTTTCATAAACATTGGTATCTATCTATTGAGTTTGTGGTAGCTGTTTGATGCTGGAGTTTTGTTTTATTGAATTATGCATGTGTTTCCAGTTCATATCCATTAAATTATTATACCATCACAATAAATTATACAACTTCAGATGAACATTATGTTCATCCCACAAATATTTAAAAATAAGATGAAATAGAGTAGACAAAAAACAATAAAATAGCTAATGAACTCTAAAACTTTTAAATAATAAAAATTAAAGAGAGAAACAGTTCCAGAGTTAAAAAAAAAAATGGAGAAACTTCCTCAATAAGGACTAACAAAAGCATAAATAGATTTACCCCTTTTTTATTGCATATGTGATGAACAATTACACCCATCAGCAATCATCCATCAATAATTATACATTAGAATAACTAAGTGTATGGATTAACATAAAGTTATTGTGATGAGCAATGTAATTACATCCACCAATAAGCATTCATCAATAATTATACATCAGAATAACTAAGTGTATGAATTAATATAAAATGATTTTGAAATCAATATTTTGGTATGTATAATTATAAGTCAGGAATTATTTAAAAATTAATGTTATAAGTAATATCTATGAGAATTCGATTGGTTAAAGCCGGGATATGTAAAGTTTCTGACTAAAATCTAAATATGTGTGTCATATTAAGATGTATGGTAATTCAAAGGACATTTTTGTTCTTTAATGTTAAAGGATATTTCAGTTTTTAATGGATATAATTTACTGTCTTTTGTTGTTACGAAGCACTTCATCTACCAAACACCATTTTAGAATGAAAATAAATTAAATATTCTGAGAATTAATTCTATTTAGAAATATAATGGATTAATACTATATAATTATTATTTAATATTTTATTAATCAATTTTTTTAATAATATTTAAATTTAGTGAAGGGGTAAAATCGTAATCCATTGAGAAAATAGTTTGTTAGAAAATATTGGGGTCTCAATTAACAAATTAAAGTATAATCGGAGAAGGATTACAGTGACGGTGAATTTGTTTATAAATATATCAGCGACGAGTTTGTTTGTTTGTTTATTTATTTTCCGATGGATGGAGAAAAAACAGTTTATTTTCCTGCGGATGAAGAAAAAGCAGTTTCTTTTCCGGTGGACGAAGTAAAAGAAGTTTGTTCTCCAATGGACGAAAAAATATATTTTCCTTTTCCGATAAACGGAGGAGGAGAGGAAATTGTTGTATCTCCACGGAGCCGAGATGATATGACAGTATTTGAGATACGGGGATTTACTAGTTGCGTATATAATGGTTGATTACTCCGTAAGTTTTCTCTAATTTGTGAATTAGGGTTTTGGAGATTGAAAACAAAGAATTAAGTCTTTTTAATAATTGAATGAATGCCTTTGTGAAAATCGATGCTGAATTGTTGTTTTTTCTTCTTTGTTTTAGCGGAGATGTTGTGGTGGGTTTTCAGTTGTTTTCCACCAATCTGTTTGAGCGTTGCCTTCGATTATTTCGTGGCATATCCCTTACATCTTGATGAAATAATCTGCGGCTTGAGATTGTATTTCTACACGTTATTTCAATCTGCCGTCATCCTCTACCTTTTGTTGAACAATTATTGGTATCCCTGTAGAACTCCTTTCCGATCAATGGGCCCCAAAGGGAAATTTATGATCGAATTCATCCCCACCCTAACTGCTGCAGCTTTGAATTTGAATTTGTTGAATGATAAGGGGTTATGGCAGTTTTTAGAGTTAAATTATGGATATTTCTTCCTATTGTTAGGCTGCACAGGATATTTCTACATTATTTCTCACTTCATGCGTAGAGCGTATGATATTAGTGGAAAAGACGTCATGTTGGGATTGGCAATGCAAACCTTTTGCTTTATGGTGAATGGGATCTTGTTTGTTAGAGCCATCGCTTTGAGCTTCTGCTTTGGTATATCTATCTACAGATACATGACATATTCCACTACTCCTGCATTACCTCGTCCCAAGATGGAGTTATTGCCTTACTGATCTGAAGGGTACTGTTACCGGAAGCCTTTCTTTTAGTTCTGTTGTTATTTTGGACGTACTGTAATTTATTAGAATGCCTTTAATTTTCAGTAATGTTCTTTCTTTACTTCGTTTGCAATATAATCTGTCTTGTTCTGTAATTTATTAGAATGCCTTGAATTTCTTCATCATGATGTAGTGGAAGCTTGGTTCTTACTTTAATATTTTTAGTAACGGTGGTCTTAATAGTTAATTACATATATGGAGGTAGTGGTGCACATGAAGCTTACCCGTTGCATGGTCAGTTCACTTTATTAACAATGACCTACGATGCTCGGATCTGGAATCTGAAAATGTATGTCAATCATTACTCAAGATGTTCTTCAGTGCGTGAAATTGTTCTAGTGTGTAATAAAGGACAACCTCCAGAATTGAGTGAATTTGATTCTACAGTGCCAGTAAGGATTAGAGTAAAGAAACTAGCGCACACACCCAGTGGCGGACCCAAGATTTTCGTTCAGGGGTTCGAAAAATAAAAGTATAAACGTGTAAATAAGCCAACAAAAAATTTTTTCAAGGAAGTAGTAGTATATAGTTTATAGGTACAAAAAGTTAGTTTCATTCCAAGAAATCCGAAACTAACATAAGTGATTACAGTGAAACAAAAAGTTAGCCCTTTAAAATATGTCAAATCAACAATAGAATATTATGGGAGATGATTTTAATATTTGAGTTTTGAGTGTTGGGGAAGAACAAGAAAATGATTTAGGGATTTGGAAAGTGAAAAAGTTATTAGCTAATGGGAGTATGGGACCCTTGAATTTTTTGGGTTTAACACCACATTTTAACACTTTTTATTTTAAAAAAAAACTAAAACAAACATGAAAATCTGAACTGGAACTAAAAAAAAAAAAAAAAACTGAAAGTAAAAAACTAAAAAAAAAACGCTAACCCAGGGATTCGATCCCTGGACGACAGGTTTAATATTGAAGGGAGCAACCGCTGGGCTATCTCCTTCACCTTGTCATTGAGGGGGTTCAAAATATATATATCCACATAAATCCAGAAAATTCACCTTATATATACAGTGTAATTTTTTATCGAGGGGGTTCGGGTGAACCCCCTGGACAACACGTGGGTCCGCCCCTGCACACACCTGATGTATGAAACTCGAAAAATGAAAGAGAACATGCAGTGTCCAATCTATCTCACCTCAAGCAATTTGGTAAAATAAAAAGCCCTTTTTGGGCCTGATTAGAGCAAGGGAAATTCAAAGGTGATTAGTCTAAACTAACAATTTTCTCCTCTTATTGTCTTTTGGAATGTCAAGTGATCGATCGCATAAGCTAAACCAGACACCAAAAAAGCAGCAGCAACAGCTAGCATTCATTTTCAAGCTATACAATCCACACAGTTGTTTAAACACACATTGACTAACTGTTCAGAACAGATGCCAAATGGCTTCAAAACCAACCAACAAGCTAAGACTGTCAAACCATGCCAGTACTCAATCTAAGAGAGGAGCAAATTAAAGCTAAAACAAGCTAGCTAGAAACCAAGCCAATCCAACATCAACAATGCACACATTGATCTGACTAACGAGATTCCAAATTAATTAATTAATCCAATGGCTTCAAAGCCAACAAGACAGACAGACGCAAATTAAAGCTAAAAACTAGCTAGCTAAAAGCCAATCCAACGTCAACAATGTATAATAATTAAATACACTTTCAAATGTCATTGAGATAGTCTTAATTCTACTAGGCTAAACACAAATTAAACAGCTTCATTCAGCCTTCATTAAACTGCAGTAACCCTAACCTCATTAGCAATCCCATTCCTTGCTTCATTATCAACGAGGTATCTAACTAGGATTATCACGGTGCAAGCCGAAGCTGTCCTCAACCATATAAATAGATCATCCTTGTCATTCTCCCACCCCAATTTCACAGTAGACCCGCATAACAAGACCAACAACCCAAAGTCGGTATTAATCGGTGCAATAAACATCAACGTAGTTGCAAGACACACCGATCCAAGTAACATAGCAAATAATGCTTCGTTACTGTACTCCTCGTGGAATAAGGGTAAGTCCCAGAATGCAACAAGAGGTCCAATTAAGTTGCATGCTCTGGCAATCTCAGCATTGACATGCATAAAATCACGTCTAATATACCCAAATTTTTGAATACCAAGAAACACAGTATACACAATAGATAGAATGTACATAGCTATGGCAACAATAAGCTTCCACCCCAGGTTCTTACGTTTGGCGTGCACATAGAAGCAAACTACACTACCGACGTAGCATAAAGAACCAATCACAGCACATTTAAGTTCCCGCTGGTTAAATGTTCGCCTCCTATTAGTTGGGCGTGTGTCCATCTCTATGTTTGGCTGTAAAGATTCAAACTTTAAGTTGCTAACGGGCCGGGTGTAACCTCCATTAATGTTGAAATTTGGACGTAAAGATTCAAACTTTAAGTTGCTAACGGGTGTAACCTCCATTAATGTTGAAATTTGGCAGTAAAGATTTGAACTTTAAGTTGCTAACAGGGTGTAACCTCCATTAATGTTGAAAAGTTGTAAGCTTTGAGTAGAATTTTTTTGAGACCAAAATCTAAACATTAACCTAGAAACGGGAGCTCAGAGAGTAAAACAGCAGAGTGACAATGGAGAAGGAATATAAATGAGAAAGGATATATTTGAAAATAGTACTAACATGTATATTTACCACATGTTAAAATTTAGTACAAAAATAAAAATATTCTTTTTCGACAAGCAATTTGTTGGACATGTAACTTGACTCTGGCTCTTCCTCTTTATTAAGCAACGTTAATTGGATATGAATTTTTATTGATTTAGCGGTTTTGATAATAGTTTAGATTTTTTCTATTATCAGATTATTGCTTCTTAATGCCTTGAGGTATTTTTTTAACGGATTAATTAACCAATAACCCGATCGAAAATTACAATAAATTATATTTATACCATTCTATATATAAAGTTTTTAACTTAGAGTTTATTTTCATTTTTTATTTCTAATTGTCTCAAACTCACGATTACTCTACAATGTGTCTATGTTTATACTTTTGAGGAAGATGCAAAATTTGTCAAGTCATGTGGATGGTTCATTTGGTTTGTTATCTTGTTTATAAGTGATTTTCATTGATTTTTTTTTTGTCAAATCTTAATGGTTAAACCGATAATCGATCAATAACTGATACCTGATAAGTTAATACTTGATGGTTCTATAATATTTTAGTATATCTACAAATTGATAAATTAAACTTTAAAATCGAATCGATCGATACTCATCACAGATTAATCAACCTGTGGTGCTAAATGTCGATTCAGAAGGAACAATAGACGCAAAAGGGGCAAGAAGTCACAAGCCATCTTCACACACTAAAAGTTTAAACTTTTTATCACAGTAATATTTTTCTATCTCATTCCAATCCTCTTCTCTATTTTTTGGTGTTTTGTATAGTGTTTTCATTTAATTTACATAGAGAATATTATCCTCAAAATATTTTAAATTTTTGTATGAATCTACTTTTTTTGCTATTCTTAATTAATATTGGAATATATAGGAAAAAATCATTTCGCAAATTCAACGAGCAAGGTTTTTTGGCATGAGGGAAATTTTCCTAGTGTTTTTCATAAAGTTCCACTTCTTCCTTTTTATATAATAATTTGTAGAGAATGCAATTTTTTACTTTGACTATAATCTCTTACTATAGGATTGATTTGGTGCACATTTTTTGTTTTTGTTTTTTTTTATCGGTGTCCAATACACGTATTGAAGTTCTAATTAATTGATTCGATCCGCGTAAGATTTTCATTTCAAAAAGGTATAATACATAAATGAATTGATTTTGTATTATATTATTATATAGGATATATTGTTTCATATAAGATGTGTGTGTTTACTTAGCTTGTTCAACGTTATATTATATGTTTAATTGTTTTTTTATGCTTATCTAAAATGGGAGATTATAAATATCAACTAAAATCAAGTTAAAAGTGTACATTTATGTATTATGCATGGCTTCTTAAAATATGAATCCAAAAGTATGATTTTGGAGAATAGAAAATCCACATATAGATTCTTTGTGTACTTATTTTCAAGAATCAACAAATGGACAAAGAATAATCCAAAATCTCTATTTTTTTCTCCCAACGTGAAAGACAAAGATAATAATTATGTTTACTAATTTGCTGTTTGATTCAAAACAAAATTCCTAGAATCTCTACTCTAAAAGAAAATTAGCCAAATGTTATTGTTCCTTGACTAATACATTAGTGGTCCTAAAAAGGTTAATATTTATAGAATATGACCTTTGGATTTAATTTATCTTCTACGTGTTGGGTTTTGAATGGTGAGTAGGGTGTCATGCGGAAACTTACAATTGCAATTAAGACGGTGATAAATTAGATGACAAATAAAGAGATACTAAAACATAATATTATTAATATGAAAACTAATTTAAAAGAAAAATATTACAACTGTTGAGAGAATAAATCTCCCCATAAACAAAAGTCTCTAAACGACTACATTGTGGATACTATTGTTATTGTGTTAGAAGAAACAAACATATATTTATAGAGTCCTAAAACCTTTCCTACTAGAAAAGAACTAGCTACTCCAAAACTTTTTCCTAAAAGGAAAGAATAAACCAAATATGAAAGATTATATTTTCCTTTCAGGAAAAGTAAAAACATTTATGGAAATGTTTTGTTTTTTCTTTAAGAAAAAATAAATCTTAAATTATGGTAAGAAAATCAGGGCAAAACCCTAACAAATCTCACCTTTTGGCTGAATTTTCTTGACAAAACTTTATCTGTCTTCTTCATATGCTTGATAATCTTGTTCTTCACAAAATCTTCATGTATCACTGCTGCTTACCATGATTTAAAAATTGATATGGGTTAAAAAATTGGAGCCCTGTGTTAAAAGTTATAAGCAGGGTTGAAAGTGGAGCTCATGCGTTAAAAGTAAGATGCATGAGTTAAAAGTGGAGCTCATGCGTTAAAAGTAAGATGCATGAGTTAAAAGTAGAGCTCATACGTTAAAAGTGAGATGCATGAGTTAAAAGTGGAGCCCCAACATTAAAAATTGTTGGGGTTGAAAGTTGGAGCCCATGTATTAAAAGCAAAGATGGTTGAAAATTGATTTTGTTTTTAAGGATGAAGCAGCAGGATATTGTTGAAAATATATTTGAAATTTTTTTCTCCACATGTAACTTAGACAAAATCTTCATTATCATCAAATTTGTTGCAAATTGGCTTGAAACCGCTTGAACCTTTCTTCAATCTTGTTAAACCATTGGATCATTGAACCATGTGATCTTTGAACCATGTGCTCTGATACCACTTGTTGGGTTCTGAAGGGTGATTAGGGCGTCATGCGGAAGCTTACAATTGCAATTAAGACGGTGATAAATTAGATGACAAATAAAGAGATACTAAAACATAATATTATTAATATGAAAACTAATTTAAAAGAAAAATATTACAACTGTTGAGAGAATAAATCTCCCCATAAACAAAAGTCTCTAAATGACTACGTTGTGGATACTATTGTTATTGTATTAGAAGAAACAAACTTATATTTATATAGTCCTAAAACCTTTCCTACTAGAAAAGAACTAGCTACTCCAAAACATTTTCCTAAAAGGAAAGAATAAACCAAATATGAAAGATTATATTTTCCTTTCAGGAAAAGTGAAAAACATTTATGGTAATGTTTTGTTTTTTCTTTAAGAAAAAATAAATCTTAAATTATGGTAAGAAAATCAGGGCAAAACCCTAACACTACGTACAAGTAATTGTGATATATATATTTTGTATATTATTGTATTATTAGATAAGGGGGGGGGGGGGGGGGGG
>JAJOOI010020914.1:0-20849 GCA_029582585.1 Solanum bukasovii
GGAATCTGTTTTGAACAGAGCAACAACAATACAAGAACAAAAACACGATTAGGGCAGAGGAACGTCAAGATTAAGCAGGAAGAACAAAAAGAGTAGCTTGAATACAACAATGAAAAAACGACATCAGTACATATAGAAGAAACATAACAACTCGATCGGAAAAGGAACAAACCTGAAATTCTGTTTCTAGCAAAGCTGGGGTGAAATTTCGTTTTGAGCAGAGCAGCAATACAAGAAATAAAACGCGATTAGGGCAGAGGAACGTCAAGATTAAGCAGCAACAACAAAAAGAATAGCTAGAATACAACAATGAAAAAAACGAAATCAATATAACATATAGAAGAAACAACAACACGATCGAAAGAGGAACCAACCTAGATTTTTGTTTCGAGCAAAGCTTGGATGGAATTCTGTTTTGAGCAGAGCAGCAATGATAACAACAAAAATACGCGATTAGGGCAGAGAAACGTCAAGCTAAAGCAAAAAAAAGTTGAGATTAGGGCATAGTGACAACCTTGATCAGTTGGAATGGTGATCTTAGAGCTCAAACTAGGGGCCCTCAATAGATTTTGGGACAAGTAAATTATTTTTTTAAGGACTAGATTTAATACCTTCTCAATAAAATGTTCAAATAAGGACCGAAATATAATCTCGTCCCAATAGATACACTTTTAGAGACGTGATAATTCACTCGTCCCTAAATCTTGGTCTTAAATAAGCCTTTTTCTTGTAGTGGTATAGTAGCTCTTCATCTATGGGAAGATTTCACCCATAGAGTCCCTCCAAAACTAGATTTCGAAGTTTGCATTTTCCCAAAAGTTAGGGTTTTATCTCAATTTCATGGATTCCTTTCAAAGTGGTTTTTAAATATTAAATTATTATTTTTATAGACATATTGATGATTTTATAAGGTTTTGACTTAAATTTCTCAAGAATCCATGAATTCCCCAATTCTAGCTAGGGTTCTTCTCTACATTGTGGATGTTGATGCATATTGATCCAATTGATTGGATATGGGTTGATTATGATAAAATTGCATGATTTTAGTATAATTATACATGTATTCTTGATTAACCTAAGATTCTAGGGTGGAATTGATATAGTCTAGTGTTATGCCATGAAAGAGGAAATTGAGGGCTTAGATGTGACCTTCTAAGATTGATGAATTTCTTTATGAATTGCTTGAGATTAAATCACCTAGATATGAATTTCTTATAAGTAAAGTTTGTAGACATGAATGGATTAGGTTAAGGGGTTATATGATGGATCATGGTTGAGTAGTATTGAGATTGAGTTTACATAATGCTATATGACTATAATTGATTAAAAATGAATCATGTGGTTAGATTACCTTGAGAGTTAGGTATACATGATGACCATGTGAGGTATTTCTTGAGAGTAAGGCTTGTAGTATGAAAATGACTTCTATGGCTTTAAGGGTAAAAGCTAACATGAATGAGTTATGAATGTTAAGGCTTTAAGAGGTAAAGTATTATGTATGTTGAATTGTATATGGCATAACTGTTGAAAGACGTTACCCACATGACCTATAATATGAGAACATGAGTTTATGCATGTAATTAATGACCTACTTGAGTGTGATTATATCTATGTCTAATGTAGTGAATTCTAGATGTGTTGATTTAATGTGATCTATGACTCTTGAATGCAAGATATGAGAATTATGCATGATTGTGAGTTTACGTAGATGTTTTATTAACACTTTAAGAGTGAAGTGTTTATGATGATAATACCGTTGTTGTGTCATTGAAAGGACATCATACATACACACTCCATGCATGAACATGACTGAGATGTAACTAAGGTGTTGTTGAAATGCTATTTCTCATACTCACCCTTATACATGACTATGCATGAAATGTCCATGACCACGATAATCTTCTTGTGTTGATTGGAAGACCATTCTCATGAAAATACATAATCATGATGCGAAAGTTTTCCTCACATATTAATGATGATTCTAAGGTCGAAAGTCCATTCTCACCTATTGAATCTATGAGCTATTTTACGAATTATGTTGGATGGAGTTTCAAGGCACTCTTTCATGCATGTGAACTTAATTCAAGATTAAACATGAAATTTTGGGAAGTAATGCTTAGCACCGAGTGGATATGAAATATGAGGTAGAGGCCCTCCCGTCAATAAAGGTCGGGTTTCTAAAAATAATCTCATGAGATGGAAGCTCCCCCATCAATTAAAAAGGTTGGGGTTTCTAGTAACAATCTCCCTATCCCGTAACTATGTGCCCACATAGGTCTTTAGCTAGTGGATCCACCTAAAAGCTAATACATTTAGTTCTACCTTAGGCAAGTAGGACACCTCTTTTTGGTGTGGGGCATGACACCGGATTCCATATAGCTCGCATGGTCTATGTTGGTTAACGCTATTTCCCTACATGACAAGAATATGAATTATGACATGAACACGAACACGAACTATGACTTATGGCTTCTCAAGAAGCTCTACTTAGTGTGAGTGGGGGTATAGGACTTTATTCATGCATTGCACAAGTAGACTTTGAGAGTGGTTATGGTGTGGTTCTCTTATGCTATAAAGATATATGAATTATGCGTGCTTAATATGGATTGTTGCTATGAGTGGCTTTCCTTGGTATGAGTTAATGAACATGAATGTTTTCCGTATCTATAAGTATTGGCTATGATGTGGTCAAAGCATGATATGTATGATTATGGTTGCCTAAAAGTGATACTTAGTATTAGATAGGATTATGAGATCTTATCTATGCATTGCACAAGTATAGCTTAGGGTTACTTATGAGATGGTTTGACTTATGTTTTTTCACTAATGTGCATGATGACTCTTTAAACTTGATAAAGTGCATGATTTCAACTAAATTGTCCCCTTTCGGCATGTTTCAAGGATTTTACGCATGGCTATCATACTTTGTACATTTTTGTACTAACCCATATTTTCAACATTTTTCTATAAGTGTAGGACCCGGTTGTTGAGGTGTGCATTTCCTATTGTTCAAAGCTTGGATCGATTCTCTCCACGCTTTTGGTGAGTCTCATGGTTCGAGGACGGAAGTTGTTCATTTCTAGTTTCTTTCGTACATTATATTTTGAGACTATGTTGTAAAGAGTTGTGACCCTATTTGATACTCGATTGTGTTAGATGGCTTATTGAGAAAATGTCTAGACTTCCATTTGATTTTATGAAAGACTTCGATTGTAAAAGTTTTAAATTCCGTATCATTTCTATTTATCTTATGTCATGATAAGTTAAGGGCTTGTATAAAACCCCTTCGGGGTTGAGTACGTCGTGTTACATCTAAGGGGTACCCCTGGGTCGTGACAAAAGAATAAGTATCCCCTTCTGAGAATTGATGATTTTTCTATCAACTTTAAGGTGCCACTTGCTTTTCTAAGATAGACCTTAGATCGGTCTATCATCAGTTGAGAGAAAGAGAGAGTGATATTCCAAAGACAACTTTCTGGACCCGCTATGGTCATCACGAGTTTCTAGTTATGTCTTTTGGTTTGACTAATGCTCCTGTAGTGTTCATGGACCTTATGAACATAGTGTTTAAGACCTATCTTGATATGTTTTTTATCGTATTCATTGATGACATTCTGATTTACTTAAGGAATGAGGAGGACCATGCTAGTCATCTCAGAATAGTTCTCCAAACTCTAAAGGATAAGGAGTTGTATGCCAAATTTTCAAAGTGTGAGTTTTGGTGTGAGTCTGCGGCATTTTTAGGCCACATTATTTTTGGTGATGGGATTTGAGCTGACACTCAGAAGATTGAGGCAGTGCAGAACTGGCCCAGACCCACATCTCCAACTGATATTAGGAGTTTCTTGAGATTGGCTGGTTATTATAGGAGGTTTTTCGAGGGGTTCTCATCTATTTCATCCCTGTTGACTAAGTTGACTCAGAAGATAGCAAAGTTTCAACTGTTTGAAGCTTCTGAGAAGAGCTTTCAAGAATTGAATACTAGGTTGACTACTGCCCTAGTGTTAACCTTACCAGAAGGTACACAAGGCTTTGTTGTGTATTGTGATGCGCCAGATTTGTACTTGGTTGTGTATTGATGCATAATGGCAAGGTTATAGCTTTTACCTTTAGACAACTTAAAATTCACGAGAAGAATTACCCAACCCATGATCTAGAGTTGGTTGTTTTAGTGTTTTCTTTGAAAATATGGCGTCACTATCTTTATGATGTTCATGTAGATGTGTTCACCGATCACAAGAGTCTTCAATATGTACTCAGTCAGAATGAGCTTAATCTCAGACAGAGTGGGTGGTTGGAGTTACTCAAGGATTATCACATGAGTATTCTCTATCACCTAGGTGAGGCTAAAGTTATTGCTGATGCTTTGAGTAGATTCACTAGGGCCAGTACTTCCCATGTTGAGGAAGGCAAGAGAGAATTAGCAAAAGATGTGCACAGACTTGCATGATTGGGAGTCCGGTTAATGGATTCCAATAAAAGTGGAGTGATGGTGATGAATGGGGCTAAATCATCACTAGTGTCTGAAGTGAAAGAGAAACAAGACCAAGACCTTGTTTTGCTTGAATTGAAGGCAAATGGTCATAAGTAGAAAGTAATGACTTTTGAACAAGGGGAAGATGGTGTATTGAGGTATCAAAGTAGATTGTGTCTACCAAAATGAGCTCCAGGAGAGGATCATGGAGGAAGCTCATAGTTCCAGATACTCTATTCATCTAGGTTCCACCAAGATGTATCGTGACTTGAGAGAAGTCTATTGGTGGAGTAGTATGAAGAGGTGAATTGCAGAGTTCATTGTTAAGTGCCCGAATTGCCAACAAGTCAAGGTAGAGCACCAGAGGCCAAGTGGTATGTCTTAGAACATAGATATTCTGGAATGGAAGTGGAAGATGATCAATATGGATTTCATTACTGGGTTACCACGGTTTCGAAGGCAACATGATTCGATTTATGTGATTGTAGATCGAATGACTGAACCAACCCATTTCTTATCGGTAAGACTACCTTTTCAGGAAAAAAAAATTATGCCAAGTTATATATCCAAGACATACTTCATGGAGTTCCAGTGCCCATCATTTTAGATAGAGGTGCGCAATTCACCGCACTATTCTGAAAGTCTTTCTAGAAAAGTTTGGGTTATAAGGTAAACTTGAGTACTGCTTTCCATCCTTAGACTGATGGCCAAGCAGAGTGCACAATTCAGACTTAAGAGGATATGTTGAGGGCGTGTGTGATCGATTTCAAGGGTAATTGGGATGATCACTTACCTCTTATTGAGTTTGCTTACAACAACAGTTATCACTCTAGCATCAAAATGGCTCCATATAAGGCTCTTTATAGGAGAAGATATAGGTCTCCAATTGGATGGTTTGAGGTTGGCAAAGCTAGGTTGATAGGGCCAGACTTGGTTCATCAAGCTATGGAGAAAGTGAAGATCTTTCAAGAAAAGTTGAAAACAATACAAAGTCATCAGAAATCCTATACATATGTTAGGAGAAGAGACTTGGAGTTTGAGGTGGATGATTGGGTTTATTTGAAGGTTTCACCCATGAATGGTGATATGAGATTTGGTAATAAGGGGAAACTTAGTCCTCGGTATATTGGTCCTTACATGATATCCAAGAGGATCAGCAATGTAGCCTATGAGTTTGAGTTATCGCCAGAACTAGCAGCAGTCCATTTGGTATTCCACATTTCAATGTAGAAGAAGTGCATGGGCGATCCTTCGCTTATTATACCTACTAAGAATATTGGTATTAAGGACAACCTATCTTATGAGGATATTCTCATTTAGATACTTGATCATCAGTTTCACAAGTTGAGAACCAAGGAGGTTGCATCAGTCAAGGTTTTATGGAGAAACCAGTTTGTTGAGGAAGCTACTTGGGAGGCTGAGAAGGATATGAAGAAGACATAATCACATCTATTTGCTTCTGGAGAAGCTTCAAATCAATGTACTAATTCTTTTCTTTCTCATTCAGTACTTCCTTGGTCCGGCAAGTAGGAATGAGGCGAGTTCTAACGTTGGCTAGTGTTAAAAGGCATTCAAAACGAAAAGACTAAAAATACATGCCTCAAAATCATTCAAGAATCACTTTGTACATAAACTTACTTTAATATTTCATCATGGTTCCCACAACCCTAGTTATGAAATTTAGCTACTCATTATCTCAAAAACACAATCAAAATTGATTAAAATAAATATGCTTGTGTTAATCATAAAAAATTAAAAACAATAACTAAATTATCTTTTATTAACCACGAATACAAATAAACAATAAAGGAGAAGAAAGAATAAACCAAAATTCTCTAGCCTCCACTGCGGCTCTTCCAAAGTTCCTAAGCTATAAAGAATTTATATTGTGTATTGTTTCTTGATTCTTGGTTGTCCAAAGAATATTTTTTTGTGCCCTATTTATAGATATAGAAACCCTAAATAAAATAATTAAGTTCAAGCAAATTAGGAAATCAAAACCCAATAGAATTGGATTTCCACGTATTTTTATTTTTCTTTTTCAATAACCGTTGTTCGCCGCCTCAATAACTTTGAGGTGTCTTCTTTAGCTGCCAAGTGTACAACAAATAGAAAATTTGATATTTGATCAATTTCAGCCACTGTCTGCATTATATACATGAATATATTATTTTATTCAATTTAATCCATTAAGCTAGCTACTTGATTTCCTTCTATGATTTCTTATTTTTAATTCATTTGTGCTCCAAATTTCTTTATCTTCACGTCATTTTAATCCTACATATTAAATACACAACACAAGAATATTTCATAAAATTTATGCTCAAAAAGGATAGTTAAAAGATTAAATATAAGGCAAATAATGATTAAATATGTATTTTTTTTAGCCTCACATCACTTTTCTTAACTGGATAGGTTGACTTCAAACGGGCATATCTCCTTCATCCAAACTCGAAACCTAGCAAACTCGGTGGCGTTGGAAAGAGGATTCAAAGACTTTTCATTTGATATCATATGGGCCACCTAACTCTTCATGTACTGAAATTTATGGTTGTTTGAAGTTGACCCACAACTCACAAGTTAAGCTTAACTTGAAGAAATCCCAAATTAGTTCTTTCTAAGGAGGGATGTTACAATATCTCCCCCTTGGGAACATTCATCCTCGAATTTGATTAATCTAAGTAGAACTAAGGGTGGTAACATCTAACACCCAGCTCATACACCCAATATCCAATTTAACACAACATTTCAACTTAAAAGAACCAAGAAACAACAGAGATTAAGACGTGTTTAGCCGCTATCTAATAGTCTGCCCTAATAATGCAAAGGCTAATCTGGGGTTAAGGGTAAGGGTTAGTAAAGCATACACCCGTAGAAGGAACAGATTGCGCGCTGAAATTCCCTAACTTACCAACCTTCCATGCTAAAATTTGAAATAGATCACTAGTACAATATTCTTATTATTTTATGAAATCATGGGGAACACATTCCTAGTTATTTATAATAATCTTAATATAAATAAATACTCAGTTCCAAGCTATTTTTATTCTTTTTTTATTTAAATTTAAATCCCCCCTTTTAAATAACGGCTATCGAGTTAAATATTTGTTATTGACAACATTCTTCCATATTCTCTTTGGGATTGACCCCGACTCATAGTTGGGTTAATATATTGCATACAACCATTTATATTTCTTTTCAAGAAGTATATTTGGGTGTTAATAGCCCATGAATATTTGGTGATACACGATTCCGACATAATTTTGCCCAAAATTTTTGTAGACGTCCGTTAGGACCTTATTAATGGCGTGAGATGGTCCCAAAGGGAAAACAGAACAATTTTCAAGTTCAAACAACCCCAAGAGCGTGAAAACCAAATTTTACCAATTTACGTATGCTATAGCCAATGAATTTTCGGTGATACACGATTCGGGCATAATTTTGCCCAAAATTTTTGTGGACGTCCGTTAGGACCTTATTAATGGCATGAGATGGTCCCGAGCAGAAAATAGTCCCATTTTCAAATTCAAACAAGACTAGAGCGTGAAAAAACAGATTTAATCGACTTACATGTGCTGTAGTTCATGGATTTTTGGTGATACAAGATTCCAGTATGATTTTGGCTGAAAATTTTTGTACATGTCCGTTAGGACCATATTAATGGCGTGAGATGGTCTTGAGGGGTAAACGGACCCATTTTCAAGTTCAAATAGGCCCCAAAGCGTGAAAAACCAGATTTTATCAAATTTCGTGTGCTATAATAGTCCATGGATATTTGGTGATACAGAATTTTGACATGATTTTAGCCAAAAAATTTTGTGGATGTTCGTTAGGACCTCTTAATGGTGTGAGAAGGTCCTGAGGGGCAAACTGGTACATTTTCCAGTTTAAATGATCCCTAGATCATGAAAATAAGATTTTATCGATTTTTGTGTACTATAGTCCATGGATTCGTGCTGATTTAGGATTCTGGCATGATTTTGGCCGATAATTTTTGTGGACGTCCGTTAGAACCTTTTTAATGGCGTGAGATGGTCCCGAAGGGCAAACGGACCCATTTTCAAGTTTAAACAAGCCCAGGAGCATGAAAAACTAGATTTTACCGATTTTCCATTGCAATAGTGTCCATGGATTTGTTGTGATATAGGATTCCGCCATGATTTTGGCCGGTTTTTTTTGTGGTTGTTCGTTAGGACCTTATTAATGGCTTTAGATTCTCCCCAAGGGGCAAACGTACCCATTCTCAAGTTTAAACGAGCCCAGAGCGTGAAAAAATAGATTTTACCAATTTTCATGTGTTATAGTCCATTGATTTTTGGTTTTACAAGATTCTAGCATGATTTTGGCCGAACTTTTTTTGGAGGTTTGCTAGGACCTTATTAATGACGTGAGATGGTCCCAAGGGGGAAACTGTCTCATTGTCAAGTTCAAATGAGCCCAGAGTGTCAAAAAAAACCAGATTTTACCGATTTTCGTATTATAGTCCATGGATTTTTTGTGATACAGGATATCAACATGATTTTGGCCAAATTGCTTTGTGGATGTTCTTTAGGACCTTATTAATGAAGTGAGGCGGTCCTGAGGGGTAAACAGGCCCATTTTCAAGTTCAAACATGCCTAGAGCGTGAAAAACCAAATTTTACAAAATTTCAAACTATAGTCCATGGATATTTGGTGATACAGGATTCCAACATTATTTTGGCCAATTTTTTTGTGGATGTGTGTTATGACCTCATTAATGGCATGAGATGGTCCCGAGGGGAAAACAGACCCATTTTCAAGTTCAAACGAGCAACAAGGCGTAAAACACCAGATTTTACCAATTTTTGTATGCTATATAGTCCAAAGATTTTTGGTGATACAGGATTCCGGCATGATTTTGCCGAAATGTTTTGTGGATGTCGGTTAGGACCTTACTAATGGCGTGTGATGGTTTCTAGGGGCAAACTGACCCATTTCAAGTTCAAACGAGCCCAAAGCATGAAAAACCAGATTTTACCACTTTTCATGTACTGTCAATGGATTTTTGGTGATACAGGATTCCGGCATGAGTTTGGCAAAAACATTTTATGGACGACCACTAGGACCTTATTAATGGCGTGAGTTGGTCTCGTGGGAAAAATAGATACATTTATAAGTTCAAACGAGCCTCGGAGCGTGAAAACCCAGATTTGTCTGATTTTCATGTGCTATAGTCCATAGATTTTGGTGATACAGGATTTCGGCATGATTTTGAACAAAATTTGTTGTGGATGTCTGTTAGTACCCTATTAATGGCGTGAGATCGTCCCGAGGGGTAAATAGACCCATTTTCAAGTTCAAACGAGCTCAGAGGGTGAAAAACTAGAATTTTCTAATTTTCGTGTGCTATAATCCATAGATTTTTGGGTATACAAGATTCCGGCATGATTTTGGCCAAAATATTTTTTGCATGTCCGTTAGGACCTTATTAATGGCGTGATATGGTCCTGAGGGGAAAATAGACCCATTTTCAAGTTCAAACGAGCCCAAGAGAGTGAAAAACTAGATTTTACCGATTTTTTTATTCTATAGTCCATGGATTTTTGGTGATACAGGATTCCGTCATTATTTTGGTCGAAATTTTTTGAGGATATATGTTAGGTCCTTATTAATGGCGAATGAAGGTCCCGAGGGGAAAATGGGCCCATTTTTAAGTTCAACAAGCCAAAGCGAGAAAGAACCAGATTTTACCAATTTTCGTGTGATATAGTGCATGGATATTTTGTGATACAGGATTCTAGTATAATTTTGGCCGAAATTTTTAGAGGTCCATTAGGATCTTATTTATGGCGTGAGACGGTCTCAAGGGGAAATTTGTCCCATTGTCAAGTTCAAACGATCCGAGAGTGTGAAAAACCATATTTTACCGATTTTCCTGTGCTATAATCCATGGATGTTTTGTGATTAAGGATTCCGAAATGATTTTGGCCATATTGTTTTATGGATGTCCGTTAGGACCTTATTAATGGCTTGAGATAGTCTCGAGGGGTAAACAGATCCATTTTTAAGTTCAAACAATCCCAGAGCGTGAAAAACCATATTATACCAATTTTCGTGTGTTATAGTCCAATAATTTTTTATGATGCAGGATTCCGGCATTATTTTGGCCAAATTTTTTTGTGGATGTTTGTTAGGACCTTATTAATGGCGTGAGATGGTCTCGAGGGGAAAACAAACCCATTTTCAAGTTCAAACGAGCCCCAAAGCGTAAAAACCAGATTTTACCAATTTTTGTGTGCTATATAGTCCATAGATTTTTCGTGATACAGGATTCTGGCATAATTTTAGCTAAATTTTTTGTGGATGTTCGTTTGGACCTTATTAATGGCGTGAGATTGTCTCAAGGGGGAAACGAACCCATTTTCAATTTCAAACGAGCCCTAGAGCGTGAACAACCAGATTTTACCAATTTCATATAGTATAGTCCATGGATTTTTGGTGATACAGGATTCCAACATGAGTTTGGCAGAATTTTTTGTGGACGTCCATTAGGACCTTATTATTGGAGTGAGTTGGTCCAAGGAGCAAACGACTACATTTTCAAGTTCAAACGAGCCCGAAAGCATGGAAAATCAGATTTTACCAAATTTTGTGTACTATAGTCCATAGATTTTTGGTGATACAGGATTTCGGCATGATTTTGGCTGAAATATTTTGTGGATGTCCGTTAGGACCTTATTAATGGCGTAAGATGGTCCCAAGGGGCAAACGGACCCATTTTCAAGTTCAAACGAGCCCCAGAGGGTGAAAACCAGATTTTATCGATTTTCGTGTGCTATAGTCTATAGATTTTTGGTGATACATGATTACGGCATGATTTTGGCCAAAATATGTGTTGGACATCCGTTAGGACCTTATTAATGGCTTAAGTTGGTCCCGAAGGTAAAACGGGATCATTCTCAAGTTTAAACGAGCCCCAAAGCAAGAAGAACCATAATTTACCATTTTTCATGTGATATACTCCATGGAGTTTTGGTGACACAAGATTCCGACATGATTTTGGCCGAAACTTTTTGTGGACGCCTGTTAGGACCTTACTTATGGTGTGAGTTTGCCCCAAGGGATAAACGGGTGCATTTTCAAGTTCAAACGAGCCCTAGAGCGTGAATGACTAGATTTTACCAATTCTTATATGATATAGTCTATGGATTTTTGGTGATACATGATTTCGTCATGACTTTGGCTGAATTTTTTTGTGGATGTACATTAGTACCTTATTAATGATGTGAGATGGTCTCAATGGCAAACAGACCCATTTTCAAGTTCAAACGGGCCCAGAGCGTGAACAAACAAATTTTACTAATTTTCATGTGCTATAATAGTCCATGAATTTTTGGTGAAACATGATTCTGGCAGAAATTATTTTTGGACGTCTATTAGGACCTTACTAATTGCGTGAGTTGGTCTCGAGGGGCAAAAAGGCGCAATTTAAGATTCAAACGAGCCCAGAGCATGAAAAACCAGATTTTAACATATTTCGTATGTTATAGTCCATGGACTTTTTTATGATATAGGATTCTGGCATGATTTTGGCCGAAACACCAAAATCTTCAAAACGAACTTAGGAAATTAATAGTTGCTAGGTTTTCAAGAATAATCTCCCAAGTCACAAAATAGAACTAAAGTAATAATGTCTCTAACCCCCAAAAACGAGGTTTACATGCTCTATTTATAGAAAACAAGTCCTAAATTAAAAGGGAAACAAAATAAGGAAAGTTTGTTACAGGCACGCGTCTTCATTCCACGAGACTGACTCACGGACCGTCAATGGATCTACGGTCCGTGAGTCCCTTCCGTCAGCCAGGACTTAGAAAATATATCAACTTCCAAAAGTCATCTTCTCTGAAGCAAATGACGGAATTGCAGTACGGACCGTAGATCAATCTACGGTCCGTCAATCCCCTTCCGTAGCTCCACACTTGGAATCTTCCAAAATCAGGTACTGGAACACTCGCAATCTCAATCTACGGATCAACAGTACGGTCCGTAGATCAATCTACGGACCGTCAATAGTCACCGTGGTTCCTCACTTGGTCAGATTTCCCTGATTTGTCTTCCATGCCTTGGCTTCTGATCTACGACCACCATCTACGGAGCGTCAATGGACCTACGGTCCGTAGATCACCTCTGTAGATTCCTTTTTCTGCACTTCTTTCAACTGTCTCTTTAATTCCGCGCCTGAACATCTTTGCTGCAAAATATGATAAAAACACACAAAAACCAATACAAAAAGGCCCTAGACACACACAACTTGTAAGTGAAATGTATTAGAAACACCGTAAACTCACGATATATCAACACCCTCAACTTAAATTCCTTGTTTTTCCTCAAGTGACGCACTAGAACTCTAAACGACACTTGTATTGAAGCAAGCATTTCAAGCACAAGCAATCATATGGCTCTATATCCCACTCACTTTCCGGGTGCAAAATTTGTTCTCTTAGACTCGACAAGATAATTAATGTGGATCAAACCATGACAATAATTGACCAACCAACACACAACATACACTGTTTTACTATCACCAAAGTACCAACTTTCCGAAAATACAACTAGTGCCCTTACTTCAAACTAAATCCCTTTTCTTTCACACAATGACTATGACTTTTAGTAGAAGGATTCATTCAACACTCACACTCAAAAACAACTTCAAGTACAGTTAATGCTCAGTACCATAGGCCTGCCCTTATTTTCACTGCTTAGACTCCCTAATTTAGACTCTAGGATCACTATAGGACTTTTTTGGCTTGTAACGTAGGATCAGGATTAGGTGTGGTACATTTGGGTACTTCTTAGTGACTTTCTGCCCTCCTTGACATTACGCTAGGCTTTCAACCTCTTTCTGCCCTATTTCTGTCATCCTACCGTTCTACCTTCTTTCCCTTGAATTTCTTCACCCATGGATGTGACTTTAGGATTTTCAGATCTTTTTACTTTTCACTTTTATCTCTTTCTTGCGTTTTATGTTCTCTCTTGTTTTTAGCTTTCAACAAGTCACATCCATTCCTTTCTTTTCTTTCTTTTAACATCAAACTCTTTTCATACCAATTTTTTTTTCTTCGGTTTCCTCTTTCATAGCCACCCTCAACTTATGGATTTTCCATTGGTTGAGGTGCACAATACCCGATATTGGGTCAGGGCCAAGATTGAAGTTACCTTTTACATTAGCCACCCTCAACTTAGGCTTTTGACTTAATATGAGGTGCACATGTCCAAGGAGGGACCGGGGACAACATAGTAGATTTATGGGAAGGTGAGTTCGGGGTTTAGAAAGAAATGTTCTAATTTTAGGCTCAAAGCATTTGGATTAAAGGTAGAATTTATTTCATTTGGTTGGATCTTTCATTTAGGCGATTTGTGGACTTATCAGAACAAGGGCCTATGATCACCTCCTAGCTTCTAAAGTGAATTGTCTTAGCAGGACTAACCGGGCAAGTACTAGTTTTGCACAATAACTGTTTGAACAATCACTATTCTCACACACACTTGGCACATAGTTTCATTATCAGATTATCAGATTACCCAGTTCACGTTTCAGCTTAAGTCATGCTAGCAAGTTGATTCATTATCATGTCATGCTCAGAGCCGACACATTCAACTTGTCTTAGCCTACCAATTCTAGCACACATCACAATTTGGACGGCTCAATTTTTTATAAGCCATAATGCTTCAATCTTTTTCATGCTTCCATACATACAATCCTAACACATGCCGGTTCAACATAAATTAAACAGTCTCTTGGGGAAAAAGAACATAGGCAAGAAAACCCCAAGAGAGGATTTATGAGTTGGGTTACTCAGACCTCACCCTATCACTCACAATCCATTTACCCCACCCCCAACAAAATAGATGCTATTGTCCCCAATGCATACAAGAACAATAAAAGATAGTGGATTGGGTGAAGCAAACCTGTGGCGCATAACGCCGATGAATCATGCACGAGCGGGTGGGTCCGGTTTCCCGGAGCCTACTGGAGCAATAGTAGGGTCACCCTCAGTAGTGCTCACATCATCCATCATAGCACCATCAGTGGTGCTCACAACGTCCCTCACAACAGGCGGGACCTCTACAACTGGGGCAGAACTCAATGCCCCTGCAATACTCTCACGCACCCTCCGTTGGCGCAACTGTTCATCTAGAATCGAGGCCTTCCTGGCCTCCTTCTCCTACCTACGCTATCTCTTTTGTGCATTTTCCTCCTCAGTGCAATTAGAACGGTGCCTTTTACATTTGGTATATGTAGGGTTATGCCTCTCATCGGCGGTCCCACTGAATAAAGCATCCAGCACCGTATCATCAACCAGTGCAGTAGGTGCGGCCTTAGGCTCAACTATAGGGGCGGCAAGAATGGCATCAACGTCGGTCTGTAGACTAGCTAACTCAGCCTGCAAAGAGGATAGATCTATGGTCGGGGCAGATCGCTCGAGGACTCGCAATTCAAAGGCATCAAGATGCTTATTTACTACCTGGACCTTCCGGTCCATCATGCCCTCCATCTTTCGCTCCATTCTGGCCTCGGACTCGGCTATCAACTTTTGCATCCAAGGCTGGATGTGATGCAGCAGCGTGGCCATCTGAGCTTCCAATTTCTGTACTCTGGCCAACGGGACAACAGTAGCTCCTAACTGTGGTATGGACCGGGATGAACTAAGAGCCATACTAGCAGCCTGGGAAGAGGAGGCCGGGATAGTATTAGAGTGATCTGGTGGAATGGGATCACCGCCCTGTGCCTGCCCCACCGTGTCTGCAAGATCTGCGCCCAGGGAAGGTACCTCAATCTAGGTCTCTCTGTGAGGTGCCGCCACATTTGCCTCATCTCGAATGAGGCCTATATCCAAACTCCCTGTAGGGTGGATCAACCTATCACAATGCCAGATCGGCACGCCAGAGTCCCTACATAATTGAAAAATCAAACATGGAAAGGGGTAAGTAGTGGAGGTCTTGAATGCCCTCTCGTGAATCTCTGTCAGCAGCATGCGGGCAAAGTCAATCTCCACTCCTTCTACCACTGCTGCAACCATGATAGCTCTGTCCCATGTGAGTTGTTTGTCAGTTTTTGTCGGCAACACCCTGTTACACACCAACAACCAGAAGAACTTGGCCACAAAATTCAATGTGGCCTTTCGGATACCTAGCCGAGGTGCGGCGACCCATTCTGCACGCTCTCCATCTGCAGCAATGTACTTAGCCAACCATAGTATTATAGCCTCTCGCTGTTCAGCATTCCTCTGGAAAGCATCGCTCCGCACGATGTCCCATCTGTACCCAAACTCCACTATGTTTAGTGATCAAGAGTGACCTGTGGTCGGACCATAAAGAAAGCGGTTGATGGTGGCATGTGATATGTCCACCGGACAACCCCGGTACACAGTGGAAGTGAAAGGATCTTGTTCCATGGGCTTTGACTTCTTGGAGATTGAGCCACGGAGAGTGGTAGCATAAAAGGCGTAGAACTCATACACAATCTCCTCACTATAAGTCCCAAGGTTTCGAGCCATCCAATCACACTTGTGAAGGTTAAAAAGCCGGTGGATGTCAGGGACAGTGTGCAAGCTCCCCGTGAGGACTCTGCGCTCCTCTGTAATAAGTCGGGCCATCTTCCCTTTGTTATTTCTCATCTTAGCATCCCGGTAGATTTGCCATTAGCCCTCAACACACCATCTGTTTGGCTCACCGACCATTGGAGTAGGATCCTCATTCCTTGGTGTTGGTACAAACTCCGAGATAGTGGCCTCATCAAACGAAGCAGCTTGGTCATCCTGGCTGGATCATTTGGCTGACTTGGCCTTGGACCCCGAAGCATGGGAAGACTCGGACCCTGAAGCATGACTGGACTCAGAGCCCGAAGCATGGGCAGACTCGGAGCCAGACGCAGACCCAGTATCTGAACTGGAAGCATCCCCAGTTGGTGACCCGATCAGTGTGTGCTCCTCATCAGACTGGGAGACAGTGACTACGTCGGTGACCACCTTCTGGGAGGTGCCTCTGGTGGATCGGGGTGCTGTGGGCGAAGTCGTTGTGTTGGGAGGAACGTATGCTGGATCTTATTCTGTGTCCATGTCCTCATCAATTAACCTGAAGCTAGGAGCAACAGATTTTGACTTGCCCTGTTTTGCGTAGGTGACTAGCTGCTTGGGTGCCATCGTACCTGTGGAAGCAACATTAGTGCCAAAACTAACCATAAACAAACAAAAAAACTGTTTAGAACTATAAACGAACAGTACCAAAGTTCTAAGAAAATTTCAGACAGAGGCTATAGTGGTCATCCACGGAGGAGACCTACGGTCCGTAGACTGATATACGGTCCATGGAACCCTTCCGTGGATCAGAGGACCAACAATATTGGTCACAGATGGAAATCATGGATGTACAGAATGGTCCGTAGATTGATCTACGGACCGTAGTCCATATATGTGGTTTCACACTTGGTGAGATTTTCAAGTGCATCAACCCACGAAAATCTTCATTTGCAAGTCCACATCTTAGATCATTTTCAACAATATCCTAGTCTAACCATGCATTTCAACATTGAATAATGCTAGTTTGTAATTCTCAGGATTCCAATTAATCATTTGAACAAGTATTTAAGACAGACTTTGGAACCCTAGGTCGAAACTTACATGTAGACTCATAATCACATACAACAAGGCAACAATCACTATCTATCGTTCCAAGGGTATTGTAACTTCCAATTTTATCATGCAATTTCATCTAACAATTACCCAAGGTCAAGACCCAACTCCTGACTTTCTATATTCAATCTATGAACCGAAATTCAAAGTGAGGTGAAAGTCTATTACCTTACAAGCAACGAGGAGTGGGGTGATTGCGTGACGACACTAAGCTTAGCAAGACCAAGGAATCACCTCTTCGTTACTAACCCAACACCAGACCCTTTTGTGGAATATGGAATGAGTTGTATTCGTAAATGGAAAGGAATTGTGGGAATTATGGGGGAATGGAAGGGATGATTTTATGGGGGAGTTATGGAGTGATTTAGGGAGGTTATGGGATAGTCAAACGGTTGGAGAGTGAATGGAGGGAAGTGGAAGTGATTTTAAATTAGGGGAGTTTTTTTAAATGAGGGGGTCCGGGTCGGGTCAGACAGAACTAGGATTTGGACTCACGAGACCCCGTCTACGGTCCGTGAGTCAATCTACGGTCCGTAGATGAGGACCGTAGATCACCCTTACATTTGGAAAATCTTAGAGACATACCTGGGGTCTACGGACACCATCCACGGTCCGTGGATTGAATGACGGACCGTCGATGGGGTCCATAGACCTCTGCACCAGACCATTTTCTGCAGATTTTTCATGGTGTACTTGCACATGTAGCAACCAATAGGCTATTCTTTTTACATTTTCTGGACACTTTTTAGACAAGGACTCTATGCTAATTCTAGCCAACACTAAAAAAACTAAAACACCTATCTAAATTGATACAGAGAAACAATTAAACAAAGAAAACTACTAAATGGAAGACAGAAACCTATTGTTGGCTAGATTGTACATCTTGGGTTGCCTCCCAAACAGCGCTTGATTTTAACGTCGCGGCACGACGCAAGTTTCTTGATTACTCAGACTTCATCAAGATTGCAGGCCTCAATCACTTCTTGCACACTTTCAGCATTTCTCAGATAGATCTTGATCCTTTTCCCATTTACCATGAACCTTGTTCCTTCACTATTCTCAAGCTCAACCGCTCCATGGGGGAGCACTTTTGTGAGCAAAAATGGCCCAGTCCATTTGGACTTGAGTTTGCCTGGAAACAAGCGCAATCTAGAGTTGAATAGAAGCACAAGATCACCAACCACAAATTCACGCTTTTCAATTCTTTGATCATGATACCTCTTCATCTTCTCTTTGTACAAGGCTAAACTTTCGTAAGCTTTTAGGCTGAACTCATCAAGCATATTCAAGTCATTCATTCTTTGATTTGAAGCGGCGCCCAAATCCAAATTTAGCTTCTTCATTGCCCACATCGCCTTATGCTCTAGCTCTATCGATAAATGACAAGACTTCCCATATACAAGTTGATAAGGAAACATACCTATGGGGGTCTTCTATGCAGTGCGATAGGCCCATAGAGCATCATCAAGCTTCCTTGACCAATCCGTTCTATTAGCATTTACAGTCTTTGCCAAAATCTGTTTAATTTCTCTGTTGGACACTTCAACTTGCCCTCTAGTCTGTGGATGGTAAGGGGTGGCTACATTGTGGCGGACACCATATTTCTCAAGTAGTGCCTTGAACAACTTATTACAAAAGTGAGAACCTCTATCGCTAATAATAGCCCTCGGTGTACCAAATCTGGAGAAGATATTCTTTTCCAAGAATGTGGTGACATTTTTGCCTTCATTGTTAGGGAGCGCAACTGCTTCCACCCACTTCGATACATAATCAAGCACAACAAGAATATACTTCATCCCATATGAACTCACAAATGGACCCATAAAATCAATTCCCCATAAATCAAATAACTCTATCACCAATATAGGATTCATAGGCAGCTCTTGCCTCTTTGAAATCCCACCTTCTCTTTGGCAACGATCACAGGACTTGGCGAAATCATGAGCATCTTGGTGGATGGTAGGCCAGTAGTACCCACACTGCAAAATCTTATGTTCAGTTCGAATACCACTATGATGCCCATCAACAGGCGACGAATGGCATGCTTCAAGTACACTCAACATCTCAATTTTGGGCACACAACGACGAATAATCCCATCAGCACAACAACGATACAAGTAAGGCTCATCCCAAAAGAATTTCTTCACATCATGCATAAACTTTTTCCTTTAGTGAAAAGACAAATCAGGAGGCACAATATTGCTTGCCAGATAATTAGCAAAGTCTGCGAACTAAGGAACCAAGTCATGAGAAGCAGCCAATACTTGTTCATCTGGAAAAGCATCATTAATTTCAGCCCTATCTCCAAGCTTTAGCATAGCCTCTTCCTCTAATCTGGACAAGTGATTGGCAACTTGATTTCAGTCCCCTTTCTATCTTTTACCACAAAATTAAACTCTTGCAACAACAATACCCATCTAATCAATCTGGGTTTTGCATCCTGTTTTGCCATCAAATACCTCAATGCAGAATGGTTAGTATGCATTATGACCTTAGTACCAAGCAAGTAGGATCGAAATTTCTCGAATGCAAAAACCACTGCAAGAAGTTCTTGTTCGGTCATAGTGTAATTCTTCTGGGCCACATTTAGAGCTTTGCTAGCATAGTAAATAGGGTGAAGAATTTTCTCTTGCCTTTGTCCCAATACTACACCAAGCGCCACTGCACTAGCATCGCACATTACCTCAAACGGTTGTCCCCAATCCGGTGAAATAATGATAGGTGCAGTAACCAACTTCTCCTTCAACTCTCCAAATGCTCTAAGAGAAGCATCATCAAAATAGAACTTACACTCTTTCTCGAGCAGTTTGCACAAAGGATGTGCAATTTTTGAGAAATCTTTGATGAATCTCCTATAGAAACCTGCATGCCCAAGAAAACTTCTAACACCTTTTGCAGAAATGGGTGGCGGAAGCTTTTCTATTACTTCAACTTTAGCTCTATCAACCTCAATATCTTTCTCTGAAATTTGATGACCCAACAATATACCTTCTTTAACCATAAAATGACACTTCTCCCAATTCAGCACCAAGTTGCAATCTTCACACCTTTTAAGCACCTCGGCCAAATGATCCAAACAACGATCAAAAGAATCACCGACAACTGAAAAATCATCCATGAACACTTCAATAGTGTCTTCCACCATATCAGAGAATATAGACATCATACAGCGCTGGAAGGTTGCTGGAGCATTGCACAACCCGAATGGCATCCGTTTGAACGCAAAAGTCCCATAAGGGAAAGTAAAGGTGGTCTTCTCTTGATCTTCTGGAGCTATAGAAATTTGATTGTAGCCTGAATACCCATCAAGAAAACAATATTAACCCTTTCCTGCAAGTCTATCTAACATCTGGTCCATGAACGGCATAGGAAAGTGGTCCTTTTCCATCCACGCATTCAACTTTCGGTAATCCATACAAACTCTCCATCCAGTAACGGGCCTTATTGGAACGAGCTCATTTCTTTCATTCGGAACCACAGTAATACCACACTTTTTAGGCACGCACTGCACAGGACACACCCAGCTACTATCTGCAATGGGGTAAATAACTCCCGCATCCAGCCACTTGATGATCTCCTTTTTAACTACCTCTTGCATAGGTGGATTTAATCTTCTCTGGTGCTCGATACTAGGTTTATGATCTGGCATGAGTTGGATTTTGTGAGAGCAAATACCGGGAGGAATCCCAATAATATCCACAATAGTCCACCCAATAGCTCGC
>JAJOOI010020915.1:0-25042 GCA_029582585.1 Solanum bukasovii
GAGCAGACATACTGTGGCACAGAATACGGGATTATAACATTAAAGCTCATCAGTATACCAACACAAACCATAATTTCAGATGCCAACAGAATTTGCCTGCAAACAAAAGAAACTCGGCATTCAATTTCTGACGATGAAGATTTATATATGATAAACCTATGGTGAATTTTCAGTATTGTTGAATATAAAATTGTCCACCTTCTGTCTTATTAGATGCATCAGTACAAGGTGAGACGTGAACTCTATGCGAAAAAGTTGCCAAAACATTTCTTTATTTTATACGCCAAGCCATAAACTATATCGATTACATGTAGAGGTGGCAAAGTTAGGCCAGACAATCATGAACCGCACACACTGAACCCATTTTGACCCGTTCAAAATTGAACCAATCTATAAATTGGGCAAATATTTAGCTCAAAATAAAATATTTTCTAGGCAAGAATCCTTTTAAAAAGCAAATAGTATTGACTATTGACCAGAAAGTAACCATCCATTAACATATGTGTAAGTTACCTGTCCTCGAACATGTTAGTTATATAGCTCCCAACAACAAGATTTACTGGAAGAACCGTGAGGCCAAGACACGCAAGAAAAACTGCCACATGGCCTGTTGACCAGCTAAAGTAATATGTCGTGATGACACTGGATTCTGAAAGTAAAATCTCCATAGCATATTTCAGCATAAAATAGATTAACAATTGAACCTGGAAAAATCAAAAGAGTATGAAACATCAGGCTAAGTGAATCCATGATTTATGTTTCATTTGTTTTGAGAAATCTATTGATCAATCACTTGCTGCTTATTGGATCGAAAAAGAAGCAAGGAGCTCATAGTTTGAACATACCTTCACAGAAGGAGTGAGCAATCTGTATGCTGCTACTATAGAATTAGCAGGTTTATGAGAGTCCTCAGGAGCTTCTTCACTCTCGTCACCTTCTTGTTCATCCTCATCTTGTTGATTCTCCGGTGATTTTAACAGCAATGGTTCCACAATGCCTTTTTCAAGGGAATCAGGTTCTAGTGATCAAAAAGATTTATTATCAGATCCTTTTTGATAAGTATTAAAATTACGATATATATATATAGCTCAAGTGAATTGTTATTTTGCATTCTTAGTTAAATATTACAGAGAATAAGAGGAAAGGAGAGCATAGAGGCAGGCAATAAAATACTAGGACATACCGGCCTTAGACTCTTGAGGAACATTTTTTATTTCAGTATCACGCACAGGTTCTTTAAAAGAGAACCACAGCCATACCAAATAAATGAGCCATGCAATAGCCATAAGCCAACCAGGCAAAGTTTCTTTATTGACGGTTATCTTGTAAATCTTAAAATTCGTCTGAAGTAAGCCGGCAACTGCAGGTCCACATGCCATTCCAAGCGCGCTAGCACTAACGAAACCCGCTGAAGCCTGCATCCGGTATTTAAGTGGTACACAGTCACTGATGTAGCGACGGTTCACTGCTCTGGCGGAACCAAAACTGCAATTCAACAAGAGAGAGAAGGGCAAGCCTTATGATTAAGTGCAAATTCGATAAATCAATTGATTACTTCTCAGTTTAACAACCACAATTAAGGCATAATTCCAACTAATCAGCATTCTACTAAGTATATTCTTTTGTTACCTAAATTCAACTATATCATGCATTTTCATAAAAGATTGAGCTGAACCAAAATTTAGATACCATAATCTTATCTCACTTCACTTTCATTCATTTTTCTAATGGGGACTATACTTGAGGTGAACATATTCCATTTTTAATATAACCAAGAAATCCCCGAGGGCTGTCTAGCCCACGATTTGAAACTCTTCCAACTTCTCGTTAACTCCATGACTAGTTTCATCAACTAACTCGACATCATTTGCAATTACTTTTTGAAAGTCGGTGTTAACCTCCCAAATCAGCAAAAATGAAACTAGATATGCTTCA
The DNA here is from genome assembly GCA_029582585.1 of Solanum bukasovii. Classification (NCBI taxonomy): domain Eukaryota; kingdom Viridiplantae; phylum Streptophyta; class Magnoliopsida; order Solanales; family Solanaceae; genus Solanum; species Solanum bukasovii. The sequence continues at coordinate 1,936 of JAJOOI010020915.1, forward strand.
AAAACGTGAAAGAGAGTGAAATCACCAAATGATTTTATAAATCATCCTCCAACCACTACCATTCGCCGTCCAAAGTACCAAAAAGAAATATCTTAAATATTCAATAACAGAAAACCACATGTATAGATGCACACATCTGGAAAGAGTGGAGGAGAGAGGTTTACCCGCAAAATAGACGACCGATAAGCAGAACTGGTATTGAATTGAGATCATAAGCCAATGCATACATGACATTCCCGATAAAAAGAACAATACTGCTGAATATCAGAGGTCTGAAATAAGACCTGTTCGACCAAGCACTGAAATACACGGACGAGAAGATCTGCGCGACAGCCATGGCTCCAATCACAATCCCACAAACCGTTGCAGCCGCACCAAGGCTCATAGAATAATCATCTGCTGTTGGTACAATAATGTATGTATTGACCATGTAAAGGAAAGTATTTGCCAAGTTCAACAGGAGCGACATAAAATGGTATCTCTGATCATCAACTCCTTCCTCGACAGGAGCGGGTAACTCCTCTTGCATAATAAGTGCATGTTGGGCCAAAAAGTTAAGAAAGTTTGTCGAATGACTTAATCTATCGACAGCTGCTTGCATCGAGTCAACCACAGGATCCTGCAAAAAGGCTCTGTACCATATTAGAAAAAAATAGCAGAGCATGTCTAGAATATATGAATGGAGTTTGACAGGAAAAAACTATACTCTCCATCCCACTTTATGTGACACTATTCAAAGTATGAAGGTCAAACTATCTAATTTTCTGTGTGAACTCGGACAAAACATCTTCAAGTTTTTTTAAATAAAATTTACATATTTAGGAACTACATAAAAAGTACTATAAGTCACTATATGAAAAGTAGTGGTCACGGAAAAACTTTTGACACTCCAAATAGTAACTGTGTCACATAAAATGGAACAACCAGAGTGATATTTATAAAACCTGCACAAAGATCTGAAGCTGATTACTACAAGTAAACTAAACCTGGAGGGGAAGAGCTGGCTGGTCATAAATTGATAAGTAGCTTCCCTGACGGTCTTGAAGATCTGCAAGATTACGAGATATTGCTCCAACAACTGCCCCTAATCCCTGCAATCATCATTCAGGGATGGCTTGTGTTAGGGCATACTACAACAACAACATACCCAGTGTGATCCCACAAGTTGTGTTAGGGCATACTAGTGCAAATAAATCTGAATCTCATGCATTTGCAGTAACGAGTTAAAAGACAAATCTCAGAAGGAAAAAAGTAATAGTGGCAGTTGTCTTATCAGCAGTTGCATCATTCTTTTTTTGATAACCGTGGTGTTTGGGGTAACTTGCGTGTGCCATAACTAATTCCATGGGTACCTACTACCTCCCACCAACACAAGAACCAGATAATTCTATCCACAAAGGCTTAGCAGCAGTAGCATTATTATAGTAGAAGAAGAATAGTGGACTGGCTATTTGAGTTTAGCATATTACCACGTGCTTGAATACTTGCTGAAGTTGGGAATAGGGATGGTTAGCCCGGGTTTTGACATAATAATCAGTGAACTTATAGCCAAAACGTTTGTCAAATTTTTTAAGTATCTTCCGCAATCCAATAGCATTTATTTCAACGAAATAGAGAAGCTTTAGAAGATCACGCCCCACAGCTTGATAAGCTTCCCGCAACTCGTCTATTTTTGATATATCAGGCACCTCTTGAAGAGAATCTTTCTGTTCATTAAGTTCAGATATTCTGCTCGCAAGAGCTCCTTGTTGTTCCAACAAAAAGAGAACTATTGTTTCAATCTGCAAAAGATAAGAAGAAAATGATCACATCTCCCTGATGTGGCTGAAGCCTTCTTTACTATAAGAAGTATCCTTTCAATCCAATACAGGAAGTGTAAATGCTACGAGCAAATAGAGATAGTCAAGATTAATTTCTAAGGACTATTATTGACCCCTCCAAACCTATCAGAACTAGAGTTGTCAAAGGCGAAAAGCTCTAAATTTCACTCCAGATCAATTGGGGCTTTAAGAGAAAAGCGCAATAAAAGTGTGGGCTTCAGTTATAGAAGGCACAATGAAGGGAAAAAACAAAAATATATATGTGATTCGAGAAAAAAGTGTTAAGTTCATTCATATTATTTTCCTTAACCACTACTACACTTAGATGCCGATTATATTTGTTTAGTAATGCTCTATCCAAGATAGAACTCATGAGCAATGAGGTGCACGCCTAAGTGACTTGCCTATAGTGAAGCGCAGCTTAAGCTAGGCAGCGTGCCCTCCTTAAGCATTTATGATATACAGGGCTTGAGCACACTTTTAATGAGCCTTTGACAACACGATCAGAACATTGACAGAGTAAGCAACAAATTATGCAACAGTCACTACTAGCAACAAATATGGCAAATAAGACATCGAGTGAAACAAGAACCTGTCTTTTTCCTAAAAATTTGATCTCAGAAACATAAAACTTTCTGCAAAATGAAGGTTCCACAATTGATTAGTTTTCATAGACCGAATACTGATGAGGATACTCGCAACTGATGCATAACATATACTCATAGTTCTTATCCTGATTCAAGTTGAACTAGGCATGGATTCCACTTCATCGAAGAGACTCCAAAATAACTCTTTAAGTATAAAACATCATAGAAACCTTTCACAATAAATGCTGACAAATTTCAAAGTTGATAAATTGTCACAGGAAGAACAAAAGAACTAATACGATCGAGTTGATTTATGCATGTAGGGCTCTGACATCTGTTGAAGCCAGCCTGTGGTAAGAGTTGGGCAGAGGTAGCCCTCAATCACTTACTAACTTACTTGGTAATTAGCTATCAAGAGGCCAATCCTCAGGAATTTTCTTCCAAGATAAACTATTCAAATGCTACTAAATGACAAGAATAGTCTATTTGAACAGGGCACATGCATCACACATAAGGAAGATGCCGGAAGACTTACAATGAATTTGTCTGTTTCGGCCTACTTTGGCCTTTATACGATAAAGTATGCAAGTGCATCAATTCCATCTCCTTACCTGGTTGTCTAGCATTCTGGAGAAATCCTTAAGAACAAATCGACGATCCGGTACTACGGCTTGGCTTTGGTTAGCATATTGCTTAAGCTTCCTCTTCATCAATTTGTAATTGATATAGTATCTGCAACAAAATTGATCTTCACCATTCAACTTAATAATGCAAACTCAAAATAAATGTTTTCTTTTGATTCCTTTTCATTAGTTGGTAATGTCTAATTTCTCCTCTTTGATTAATCACCTATGTTGCTCGGACCTCCAAAGATGCTGTCGTATTCCTGTCGGATCCTCCAAAAATAGCATAGCTTTTGGACAATTCGACAAACGCCCAGTGGGATCTTTGAAGAGTCCAAGCAACATAATTAATCACTACTGCATTAAAGTATTCAGGTAGTTTTTTCTCTCTTTACTAACACAAAAAAGAGAACCTATTTCCTTAATCCTCAAAGAAGCGAACTTTGTCTTTCTGCATTGCAACTACCATTTCTTCATTTTTTAATTAACACACATAACAATAAGGTTTGTGGTCAGAATGTATGCGGCAAATATATCGAGTAATTCACAGCATAGCATTTTCTGGAATTGTGTTTTTAGTTAAAAGAAACATAGCAAGTTCACAAAGTTCATCTAGAAGTGCAGAATAAGAGCATCGACAAGATCAATTTCTGCCGAATTTAACACATAAATCTAAAGCAATCTCTAGTTTCTGCTAAATTAAGGACACCTGACATACCCTTGCCATTCTTGGATTTGTCTTCCCTTCAACTTTTTCCCAAAAGACACCATTTTTTATCTGCATTCAGCCACAAAAAAGAAAAGGAATGAGATAAACAGCAATGACACATTTCTAGTGATGAGAAATCGATTTCCATAGAGAATACAACAAGAGTATTTGGGTGCCGGACACTGAATGAGAAATTATACCAAACATAGTTTCATATAAGCTACCTGTTCACAAACAATTGATGTAGATTTCACACAGTGATGCAATTATTTTCATGCACTACAAAAGAGCCCACGAGACACAGAAGAACTTTGAAAGACCATGAGTAGTTCAAATGACTTGGTCTCTAAATCACTCAAAGTACAAAATTTAAGCATACACACAACATGTTCACCTCCCACTAGCGGCAGGTATCAGGTAACTGTGTCCACAAAGGCTAGGACAGATGAGAAGAATCGTCAAGTGTTTTTTTCTAGGCTGGGATTTGAATCTTGTTGGTGTGACATTTTATTATTAATAAAAAGGCATAATACATAAATATAACCTTTAACTTTGCATCATTTCACATTTATGCCCTCAAACTTTGGGTGTGCACAAGTAGACACTTAAACTTGTATAAAATTGAATAAATAGACACACACGTCCTATGTGGCATCCTACGTGGCAATTTGCATCCTATGTGGTGTCCTACGTGTAAACGCCACATAGGACTCATGTGTCTACTTATTCAACTTGATACAAGTTTAAGTGCCTACTTGTGAACTCTCAAAGTTGGAGGACGTAAATGTGAAATGAGGTCAAATTAAAGGGCATATTTATGTATTATTCCTAATAAAAATATATTATATGTCACATTATGTATCATGTTATGTCTATTGGTGGACATCACAATTATATTGTGGAAGAAAGTGGTCATTAGTTGTTAGTAACTTACGTAACCACCAACTCTTCATTTCACCCATTATTCTATCTTTATGTCTTGTAACTTATGTAACATTTGAGCCATTCATTTGGCAAATTTACTACCCACTATCTTCATATTCATTGCAAGGAAGAATTCATCACCTATAAATACTGTGGTCTTCCTTTGTGTTGGGAACAATAAGAAAAACAACGGATATGTGAAAGAGTGGAAGAAAGATGAGAATATGAAATAATATTGTAGTGTGTAGTAGTGAAAGAGAGAGTTGAGACAAAGAAAATATTCTAAGTCTTCAACTATATTCACTATACAAAAGAGAGTAATAATATGTTGAATGAAGGTGTTCTTTTGTGGACCTTTGGATTCTTCAACTAATCCGGAGTTGCTTGAGTTGTACGATGTTGTTGGGATGTTGTATCCTGGAGGGGACAAGTCAAGAGTGATATTGCTGGATCGGTGTAGATTATGTCGCAGTGGGCTTGAATCTCCTTAAAGAGAGCGATATATCCACGCCTCAGCCTAAAGATTTGTTTATTCATTTTTTGTCATTTTAATTTCGACTGTATTTTATTGTATTTGTGGTATATTACACCAACAAATCTCAACTCACTTTCATTCATGACCATTAGGCCACACCCTTGAGTGGCAACATGTTCACCTATATAACTACAAAGACACGAACGAAACCTATTGTCTATGGGTTCAACTGAACCTAGTAATTTCAACATGTAACATAATTATATATGTGAAAAATCACTTAAATTTTGACAAATATTAAATCTGAACTCATCAAGTTTAGGATGAGCCATATATACATTTGCAGATGTGTATGATTAACCATAATAAAAGAAGCATTAGTATATACACTCACATCACTATCCATTTTCACATCAAAACCACTAATTTACAGGCAATAATTTTAGCTTCATATAAAAGAAAAAAAGATAAAATTCCTCAAAAAAAAAAAGGAATAAAAAAAACAAAACATAACAGAAAAGAATTAATTGAGTTGACAGAATCTCAAATCAATTAAATGCTTTTATAAAGCCAAATTTAAGAGCAATAACACATCACTGGAATTGACTGTTTTATATCACACATACAGCGCGGAACTAGAGTTCTATTTATGTGTTTTGGCAGAATAAATTCAAAATTCTGGATCCGCCTCTGCATTGATATATACATATACATCATTTTTGTGTGTGCATGCATTCACGTGAATAGTTTTCTCTACAACTACAAATTCTGCAATAAATTTCTTCTTCGATTATCGAAGCAATAACAGTAATGGCCTGTACGTCCAAATCAACAAACACTGAGCTCTGTTTTTTCTGTAATAAACAGAGAAATTTGCAGATGCACAAATATCAAAAGGAAAAAATAACAGAGCACTCCTAGCCATAATTTTGAATCGTAAAATGGCAGATAAACACAAAACTCCGATCTACTAAACAAAAATTCTCTCCAAATTAACAATTTTTGCAGTAATTTCTTCGTAGATTTTCGAAGCAATTACCTGTACGTATCCACAACGGCAGCAATTTGCAGAAGAACTTTTAGCTGAACATCAACAAACTCTGAACTCTGCACAAATTTTCAGATTCACAGAATACAGAACACTCCGAGCTGGATAATTATTTTTTTTTCGAACTAACAAAAAAAACTCGTGATCTATCAGATTTCTGAACAAAAATTTGAAATTTTGTTTGTTCTGCAAATGCGAATTTCATAAATTTTGAAGTTCAAATTTCATGTGTAGAAATTCACCATGAAAAGTGTGAGAAATAGAGGAGAAGAGTTTATACATAGGTAGGGAAATTCGGCCCTTATTCAGGTTTTGTTAGTTTGCATAATATTAGTGTTGTAGCACGTGTATAATTCTTGAGTTTTCTACTTTAATTATTTATTATTTTATTTAGCTATATCATATGATGACATTATGTTAGTATATTAGCTAGTAGGGTATCACTTTTACCCCCACAAAACGTACGTTTGCTCTTATTCACTAAAATTATGAGAAGCTAGAGAAACACTCCTTTTTGGTTTTCTTTTTCTCGATACTCGTATTGAAATTTTTTAATTAATTAATTTACGAATGAAGTCTCATTTTAAAGGTAAATTAAGCTCTCTACCAAACACTACTCACTATCAAAGGTTGAACTCCAGACCTCTAATTAGAATGATACATGTAATCAAGAATTACATGGATTCTTATCGTTTAATCAACGTTTAGATCACATTATCACAATATGAACCCTAGCTAGAATGAATATGTGGGGTTGGTTCCAGAGAGTATTTCACCAACCAAAATTTTTATTAGGAGAGTCAGAATTTGTGTCATACCTCAATATAATTTAGTCACTTCATCAAACATGTTTGCACATTAATTTTTAGCACTTAATCATTATTAATTAACCTAAATTCTCAACTTATAAGTATTATTTAACTAAAATCAAAGTGTGGAAAAACTGATCCAAATATCACAATCAAAATGTAAAAAGAATGAGGCAAAGCTTATCAATGATAATGACCAAAAATATGATACCAAGATTTGACCCTAATGTTGTATTATTTGGCTATGGGTCCTACTCTATGTTGTGGTACATTTTGACAATGACTAGAGGGGAATTATAATTTAATACTCCCTCCATTTCACAAATAATGACCTAGTTTGACTTGACACAAAGTTTAAGAAAATAAAGAATTTTTTTGAATTTTGTGGTCCTAAATTAAGGTTATGTCAAATGTACAAAATTGGCCTTTAATATTGTGGCCTTAAACATGCCACGTGGAAAACTGAAATTAAAATGTTATCAAAAAAAGAAAAAGGTCATTCTTTTTAAAACAAACTAAAAAAGAAAGGAGATCATTCTTTTTTAAACGGAGGAGTACTCAATTTCGAGAAGATACTATCATTGATTTTGGAATCTAAATTCTTGGAAGATACCATCTATGTGGGACTTCCTTAACTTTGGAATCTAGGCTTACTTCCAAAATTCTTTTTCCTTTCAACTTTAAAGGGCAATTTAAGTATTATGATGAAAAGATGAAATTTTATTTTTTTAAAAATTCATATAATTCACATGAGAGTAAGGAAGACTAATCATATCATTCCTACAAAAAGTTGTAATTACCTTGTATGCGTTTGATATTGAGCATATTTATGCATGTCTCGATACAATTTTATTCATATTTTTACCGCTTTAGATTGTATTTTATATTGCATAGGTGGTTTGACTAAGCTAGACTATTGAGTTCTACATTGATTTCAGTGTTAATGGATGATATAAGTATATTGGAGATGAAATTTGAGATGAAACACGAGTAACTCCACGAAAAAACAGACAAGGTGGAAGTAGGCACTTAAGATGTGTCTAGTTTCTTAAGAAATCTTCATCAGTAATTCTTTATAAAACGTCTTTCTTCTCTTCCCATTGCTCTTGAGTTCGATTCCCATTCCTTAAACTGTTACTTTCATGAGGTAAGAGTAGGATTTGTGTACACTCTATTCTTCCTAACTTCTTTTATGAGATTACATTGAATATGTTGTAGTATTTATGTACCATCACTTTTGGACTGACTATTTTTTTTTTAAAAAAGGGTCAAATTTTATATAGTATGGGTTATTTGCCTAAGTTAGCTCAACATTCTTCAGTACGGCCCAGTAAATAGCCCAAATATAAATACTGAAGATTTCCAATTACAAAGAAGGAAAACGATTGGGGAATGGCGAGTACGGTGGATGCTACAGGGAATCCAAATCCCGACGTCGGCTGTGTTGATGCCGGAGCGAAAATATGGCGTTTCTCCGGTGCGAAAAGTTGGATCCGAATCCGGAAAAATGCACCGGCAAAGGCCGTGAAGTCAATCGTTGTGTCCTTGGCCTGTAAGTTGAAATTTTGCACATTAACTTGAAAATCTACTCGATTTTGTAGCAGTTTAGTTATAGTTAGCTCCCGTTGGATCATAGATTTTGAAGTTGAAATTTAAAAAATTGAGTTTTTGAAGTTATGTTTGGACATGAATTTTGTGTGGGAAGTGAAAGTTTGTCTAAAAACTGAAGATATTTGAAGAGATTTATCAAATTCTATGGCCAAAAAGATATGTAGAGCAAATCTCCAAAATCTATGGTCAATTGCTAGCTTAGAACGAAATTTGTACCCCTTTGTAGAGTCACTTATCACGAGTTCAAATCCTTGCTAGTGAATCAAATCTAATTTAATTATGAACAAATTTGTAGCAGCTTAGTTAAAGTTAGCTCTCGTTTGGCTGTAGATTTTGAAGTTGAAATTTGAGTTTTTGAAGTTTTGTTTGGAGATGCGAAGTTTTGTGAGTTAGAAGTGAAATTTCTACCAATAACTGAAAATATTTGAAGATCAGATTTATTTAATTTCATGGCAAAATAGATATTTTGAGAATAAATCTTCAATTTCTGATTTAATATCTATGGCCAAAGGGTAGCTTACAGTGAGATGCGTATTCTTTTTAAAGTTTCTTATCACGATTTCAAATCCTGGCTAGTGAATCAAATCTAATTTGATTCGAAAATCTACTCGATTTCGTAGCAGTTTAGTTGTAGTCACAGTGAAGTTTGTACTCCATTTTAGGTCTTTTATCACGAGTTCAAATCCTGTTTAGTGAACCATAGAGGATCAGTCTGATCATACGTGCCAAGTTGAAGCTTGAAATAGTGGATTTCTCCTTTTACAAAAAAAAAATGAAAAAAAGACCTGGCCTTCAGTTTTTTATTTGAGAGAAATGGAAGTTTAGAGCTTTCTGTTGTAAGTGAAGATTCGCCCTGAAAAGGCGAAAATACTTTATAATTATGAGTTCTCTTGTAAATCTACTTGATTTTTTTATCAGCTTAGTTTGCTGTTGCAGTGAAATTTCTACTCCTCTTTGAGTGTCTTATCTGAGTTCAACTTCTGTATAGTGAGCTAAATCTGATTTAGGTAGAGAAGGAAAACGATAGCTAGGATTATTCACCAAGTTTAAAGCTTGAAATAGCGGATATCTCCTTTCTTTTGAAAAAACTCTCCTTTTTTTGGTTGGAGAGAATGAGAATGAAAGTTCAGGGCGTTTCACGGTGTATAGAGCCTTTGATTTAGGAGTGAAATTTTATGATTTTAATCTACACGCCACGTGCTTGCACTCTAACCACCGCATTGAAGCCTCTTTTAGCATTGATAACAAATTTCACTTCTTTTCACTAAGAAAGCTGAGTAATACTTTTGCTCCAAATGAACAAGTAATATGTAATCTTTTGTTGCTAATGCTACTTTGAAAAATCTAATACATGCATTAGATTATGTGTAGGCTGTACAAAAGAGATGGATGCTTATGCTGGATGCATGTACTACAACACAAATGAATTCAATATGTGTCGAAAAGAACAAAAGGAATTCGAAGAGGCATGTCCTTGTTGACTAGTCCCCACAAAGGTAAAGATAAGGTTTGCGTACATCCTATCTCCCCACACCCCACTTGTGGGATTATAGTGGGTGTGTTATTGTCGTATGTCCTTATTGACGGGTATCGCAAATTTTGGTTCTCGACTATATGGAAATAGTAACATGAAGATATATATTTGCAATGTACAATTGTAACTAACACCATCATCCTAGTTGACTATTCCTCTTTTTTTTGTTTTTCCTTTTTGTAAAATGCTACTCGTAGCATGAAACTAACTGACTAGTTAGTATCAAATACTATAACTCCACAAAGACACCTCAACTTCACTTTCTACATCATCCCAACTGAAACAACTACCTAAACGCGGAGTTGGTGAAAACAAAAGCCCCTCCGCCATCTTTTCTTGCCATCCTTCCATCTCCAACATGTCGTTATCTTCTCCCCAATTACAACATAAATTGTTCTCCATATCTATACACAATTCCTTCGCGCCAAAATCCCTACTACTCCCATTATTAGCCCTCGTTATATCAATCTCTTGATACTTTATTTCATCAATAGTACTGGAGTTAATTTCCTCATTCATACCGTCGATTCCAACTAATTCAGTATCTTGAGTAAAAGTTTGTGCGGCTATAACTGCCGCCTGTCGTATGTCCTTGGGGTCCTTTGATGCGGGCACTGGCAATCGCCAACGAGAGTCAGCAAAGTTCAGAATGGCTAGATTACCTCTAAGAGCTAATGCAGCAACATCATGAGCTCGAGCAGCCATTTCAGGAGTAGAGTAAGTCCCTAGCCATATTCTTTTCTGTTGACTAGGCTCACGTAGCTCGCAAACCCACTTGTTATTATTCCTCCTCCTCACTCCCCTATAAATCGGGTGGCGAGTTTCCTTGAACTTCTTCCTCCCTGCACGTTTCTTGGGTCGGCTTGAAGCTAGTAATAGTATTCCTTCCTCATCGGAAGCTATTGTTGCACTTAATGGGTTGAGATCTGACGGGTACAAACTCGAGTCGTTATTCATTTTAGACACGTGTCAGTCTATAACAAGCTACTGATTTTCTTAGATTTTGAAGTGTGTTGTGATATGAGTACAAGTTTGTTTAGAATTTTGTGAAAGTTTGACAGTGGTTTATATAGATTTTGGATATACTTTTGGATTATGAATTAAGAAAGAAAGTGAAAGCACGTACCTACGATATAGACGCGGAAAGGAACAACTCTTCTTCTTTGTGGGGTCCTCTGCTATAACCCTATAACTAAATACTCCAAGCTGCTCATATTCTCTTTTATATATAAGAGAATTTACCTATTATCGAATATAAGAAAGTAATTTTTTTCAAAATTTTACTATCATAAATTTAAAACATATAGAATGTAAAATGTTTTTATTTTTGTTGTTTTAAGCATGTTACGTGAAAAGTTAGAATCAAATAGTTACTAACATGGGAAGAGACTGTTTTTTCGAGACGAACTAAATAGAAAAGTAAAACAAATAAAGTGAATTGGATCGGATGGAGTATTACATGCTTATAAATTAAAAGGACAAAAAAATTTGGCCAGAAAATTTGACTAGAATTTGGTTAGAATGATATTTTATCTTTTAAAACATTTTTATCCTTTTAATTTTAATACATTTTAACTAAAAAATGGAAAAAGGATTAGTTTGTTTTAAAATAAAAAAAAATAATTTTTTTAATTTTCTGGCGAAATTTTGACCAAATTTTTTGGCCATTAGCACTTTCCAAATTAAAAGTGGGGGTACTTTCATTTTTCCATAAAAATTGTGGGGTATGGGGGGTGGGAGTGGGGGTGGGTGGAACTTCCCTTTCCAATTTTGGGTAAATGGGACAGAAACACTGTTGAGTTCCCAGGAGAAAGAGCACACGGGAACCACACAATTCTTATGTCACTCCGTGGGCACTTTTGTCCCTCAGTGATAAATACTTTCTCCGTTCATTTTTTTTTATTTACTATATTAAAAATAGTTATCAATAATACTTGTTCAGTTTAAATAATGAAGAGATAATTTATCCTATTTTAGCCTTGCTATTTAATATTAATCAAAATCTAATACATTTTCCAAATCATTAAATTCAATATATTCAAAGATTAATATAGTAGTATTATCCCTATTATTTATTGTTTCTTAAGGTGTGTCAAATCAATATTAGATAACTATTGTTGGACAAATGGGGTAACTTTTAACTATATAGTATAAGTTTATAATTTGGTATTATAATATTTCATAAGTTATGTACCAATGCAATTTCAAGTTAAGTTAATTGTTAAAAGATAAAAATTAAATTTGAAGAGCAATTTTTATGATATGGGAATGTGTATTTGCTTAATTTGATTTTGTTAATTATGAATTTAGTAAACCTACGCGCTGGTTTAGTTATTATGATTAGTTTCGTATAAACATCGGATGAAAGTAAATATTTATTTATAATATGGCTAATTATTACTTTCACTGTCCCTAATTACTTGTCCAATTTTCATTTTTTTAACTCGTTCCTTTTTACTTGTCCATTTTGACAAATCAAGAAAAAACAGTTTTTTTACCTATTATACTCTCAATTAATTAGTTTTGAAAAAGGTAGAACTTTTGAAAATCTTGAATTTTTAATTCATCCACTTCATAATTAATAGAGATAAAATGGTAAACTCACTATGTCAATCATTGTTTTCTTAATAGGTGTATCAATTCAAAAGTGGACAAGTAATTAGGGACAAAGGGAGTATTGATTAACTCAAAATTACCAACGAATGTTATACTCCCTCCATCCACTATTGTTGTCAGGGTAAGAACATGCACAATCTTTAAGAAAAATTTAATACAAGGTGCAATTTGACTAATATAATCCTACTATCAATCATTATTAAAATGGTTTGTACTCTTTGAAAATTGTAAAAACAATTTTTTTCACATTAAAGTAGTCTGGTAACTTTTTTAAACTAGTAGTTATGTAATTATTAAGGACATAATTGGAAAAAAGTGATTGATTGTTCTTGATGGTTTAAATTGACAATTAATTTTGGACATCTATTTTTAGTATACCTGACAAACAATAGTGGATGAAGGGAGTAACTTGTTTTCTTGTAATGACACTTTTCTTGAAACGTAAGAAACAAGAAAAACAAGAAGATGAGCTTATGATGTCATGAATCTATATATTATAAGCACACTTTTTTATGAGCTTATAATAGTTGAGTCATCTCTACCACGAGTTTTAATGTTACAAATATAATTATATGGTGAATAATTAGAACAAAATGGTTTTTGTTAGGTATTACCTATTGTAAGGGAAATTTTGTTTTTAGATACTTTTATCGATCGTATTGCTTATTTCACCTTCTACTTCGTATACAAACATATATCTGTATTTAACTTTTTGGTTCTCAGCTATATGGAAATAGTAACATGAATATATATATTTGCAATGTACATAATAACATCATTCTAGTTGACTATTAATTCCCTTTTCTTTTCTTTTTTTCCTTTTTTGTAAAATGCTATTCCTAGATTGTAACTAACTGGCTAGTTGGTATCAAATACTGTAACTCCACAAAGACACCTCGACGTCGCTAGTTTCCACGTCATCCCAACTGAAACAACTACCTAAACGTGGAGTTGGTGAAAACAAAAGCTCCTCGGCCATCTTTTCTCGCCATCCTTCCGTCTCTAACATGTAGTTATCTTCTCCCCCGTTACAAGATAAAATGTTCTCCATATCCATACTCAATTCCTTCGCTCTAAAATCACTACTACTCCCATTATTAGCCCTCGTAATATCAATCTCATCAATAGTATTGGAATTAACTTCCTCATGATTCATATAATCGACTTCAGTATCCTGAGAAAAAGCTTGTGCGGCTATAACGGCTGCTTGGCGTATGTCCTTGGGGTCCTTTGATGCTGGCACTGGTAACCGCCAACGAGAGTCAGCAAAGTTCAGAGTGGCTAGATTACCTCTAAGTGCTAATGCAGCAACATCGTGAGCTCGAGCCGCCATTTCAGGAGTAGGGTAAGTCCCTAGCCATATTCTTTTTTGTTGACTAGGCTCACGTAGCTCGCAAACCCACTTGTTGTTATTCCTCCTCCTCACTCCCCTATAAACTGGGTGGCGAGTTTCCTTGAACTTCTTCCTTCCGGCCCGTTTCTTGGGCCGGCTTGAAGCTAATAATAGTATTAATCCTTCCTCATCGGAAGGTGTTGTTGCACTTAATGGGTTGAGATCTGACGAGTACAAACTAGAGTTGTTATTCATTTTTAGACACGTGTCAGCCTTTAACAAGCTACAGATTTTCTTGGTGTTTGAAGTGTTGTGAATTGATATTGTGAAAGTGGTTTTTATAGAATTTTGATATACTTTTGGATTATGAATTAAGAAAGAAAATGAAAGCACGTGCCTACGATATAAACACGAACACGCACGGAAATCAATTCAAGTACAACTTTTCTTTTTCTTTGTGGGGTATGCTTCAATAAATAAGCTACTTTCCTTTTTATGTTTTGGGTCAATGGGACATAAACTTTGTCGACTTCTCTGGAAAGAGACGTACGGGTGATATTTTGTGTTTGATTTTTAATTTTTTAACGAGGTATAAATTTATATTTACATATTATAATATTCCCCGCTACTTATGTTTGTGTTCGGAGATTACTTAAGTTTTTATAGTTTAGTTATTAACTTATTATGATTAATTTTGTGTAAACACTTAATATAAATAAATAAATATTTGCCTACATTTTATATATATATATATATATATATATGAAAAAGAGACATTATTTTGTATTGTTTAGTGGATTTAAGACAAGACGTAATTGGTTTGATATTTTCTTACTTTTAATTTTTAATTTAGAAATGATAAAATAAGAAAAAGCACAAAGACAAAAAAAAAAAATGACGATACATAACCTACGTAATGCATCTTATGTCATGGATCAGTATATATAAAATTAGATGGAGAATATAATATATAGTCGACTCATAATAATAAGTCACATCTTCCACGAGCTTTAATGTTACAAATATAAATTGATGATTGTAATACATGGATTATTTATATGGGGATTAATCATATAACAATTTTAAATTGTTACGTGGAGAATAAATAATATAAGAATTACTATACGGTCAATAATTAAGGAAAAATTCTTTTGGCCAGAAAATTTGGTCACAATGGTAAAATAACATATTTCACACTATGTTATTTTACCTTTTTGAACATTTTTACCCTTTTAACTTTAGTACATTTTAATTAAAAAATGAAAAAAATAGTAATTTATTTTAAAATAAAAAAAATATTATAGATTTTTTAAATTTCTGGCCATTTCGCATTATCCATTAAATAATACACATAATAGCTGGTTGGTGAAGAGAAATTCGATAATCCCCATTCCCCATATTAGTATCAAGTATCTATGTTGTGTGGATTTTTGCCACGATGCAATAAAGGTTGGGGGTAGGGTCCACGCCAAATATTATAAACTCATCTTGAAAACTTTGACTATATCTATGATCGATAAGTATAGATTAATTGAGTATTTAATTTGATTATGTAGGTTTACATTAATATATATGCTATTACACGAAATATCTTATAAACAATATATTATTAGTGTATAAAAGAATTACATTTATTAATTTTAGTTCAATAAATTTATTAAAAGAATTACCAAATAATATGTCATAGCATACATTATTTAATCATATTGCAACACACATATCCACGTGATTCAGATTCATACCTCGAATCCTTTAAGTTATGTGATGAAGAATTCAACCTATATATCATCATACACTCGTATCAGATACTCACACTCGACTCCGAACAACATAATTACATATTATAGCTCCACAAGGACACTTCCACGTCACTTTCCACATCATCCCAGCTGAAATAACTATCTAAATGGGGAGTTGGTGAAAACAAATGCCCCTCACTCATCTTTTCTTGCCATGATGATCCCTCAAACATTTCATTATTATTATTATTATTATAGCATAAAATGCTATCCATCTCCATATTTTGTATGTTATTCATTTCATTACCCACCAAATTATTATTATTATTGTCACTTCCACTGGCCCCACCATCAACAATATTTTCTTGACACTTCACTCCCTCACTATAATTGATTTCCTCATGATTCATATAATTGATTTCAACTGATTCAGTATCTTGAAGGAACGCTTCGGCTGCTTTCATAGCGGCCTGACGTAATTCTTCGGGATCTTTTGATACGGGCACTGCCAACCGCCAACTAGAGTCGGCAAAATTCAAAGTGGCTAGATTACCTCTAAGTGCTAATGCAGCTACATCATGAGCTCGAGCTGCCATTTCTGGAGTAGGGTAAGTCCCCAGCCATATTCTTTTTTGCTCAATAGGCTCACGTATCTCGCAAACCCACTTGTTGTTGTCCCTCCTTCTCACTCCCCTATAAATTGGGTGGCGAGTTTCCTTGAACTTCTTTCTCCCTGCACGTTTCTTAGGTTGACTCGAAGCTAGTAGAAATATTCCTTCATCTTGAATTCCTCCTGAAGATGTTGATGTTTCGTGCAAGTAGTGATCTCTAAAGTTATTATCATTCATCTATGCTTATTTCTTTTGAAATAGTCGCGAGTGAAGTGCTATGAATAGGAGTATATGTTGTTGAATGTGTGGTTGTGGAAGTTTTAAGAATTTTGTGAAAGTATGAAAGTTGTTTTTATAGATATAATTTTTAAGTAAAGAAAAAGATATATCACATGGCTACGATATAGACACGAACACGTAAGTCTATTTATTTGATTGCTACAAGTTTTATTGGTCAATTTCTTCTTCGTTGTATGTGAATATAAACATGGAGAAAGAGACAGATAAAAAGTAGTGAGTTACGTTGGCAGACTTTAAAAATATATTCAGTTGATTTTTATTTATCACGTTTTATTTCTTTTAAGTCAAATTGCTTGGGTTTTAATTAATATTTTAAAATATTTCTTTCATCATATATGTGAAAAAGATAACAATTTATAGTGTTTTTTATGAAAAATTATTTAAATACACAATTTATTTTACCATAATCTCTAAAACTTCATATAAAGATTACAAAAATTCTCTCTCAATATATCCTTATCCTCTCTCGGATACATCAATATCTGAGTTTGGATACATCTCTATCCTTTCTCATTTACATCCCTCCCCTCTTGAATACATCTCTCTCCTCTCTATTACATTTCTATTTTCTATCGGGTACATCCCTTCCCTCTCGGATACATTCGTGAGCTATATATCTGCAGATTTTAAATAACAATGTATCGCGACCTAGGTTTCCGCATATCTGCTGATGTATCTAAAATTCTTTAATTTTAAGGAATTTTTGTAATTTAAAAAAGAGTAGAATGAAATGTAATTAGGTCTTAACACTATGGAATTTATGTAATTTTTACTTTTTTTTAAAGTATAATATTACATAGTATATTCAGTATAATTTTGTAAATATATTTGAAAAAGATTACTTATAAAGTGTACATATCCTTATTCCTACCTTACGATATAAAGACATTATTTTAAATAGGCCGTCAACTTTTCATACGATTTTTGAATATTTAAATTTAAAATATTAATTTAATTTAATTTTCTTCTTTCGGTTTGAGTCAATGAGACAGAAGTTGTGTTGTTTAAGGAAACAAATCGTGGTTGCGGCACACGTATGCCACACACTTTCAGTCACTTTATTACAGATTGACACCATCACACTTTTCTTTTCTTTTTTTAGGGAATAAGAATTGAAATTACTTTTATATTTTTATATTCTCAAATTCGATGAGAACACCCAAATTAATTAAAATGCTTGATTTTACTTTTAATATTACTCGAGTTTTATATCTGTACAAGTAAAATGTATATATAGAATGTGAATGGAGAGCTTTGAATTGAATTAAGCCACACCTTTTTGGAGCTTACAATAGTTGACTCATGTCTTGAATTAACCCTACAATGGTTCTATCCCATTGACCCTCAAAATGGAAACTAAACTACTCCCTCTGTCCCTAATTATTTATTCACTTTTAAATTGACATATCTAATAAAAAATTAATTAATGACATAGTGAGTTTATCATTTTACCCTTATTAATTATGAAGTGGATGAAAAATTCTATATTTTTCAAAGTAATTAGTCATTTAATTGAGAGTATAATAGATAAAAAAAAAATTATCCTTTCTTAATTTGTCAAAATAGATAAGTAATTAGAGACAGAGGGAGTAACAAAGAAAAAACTTTCTTGTTCCGTTAAACCCAAAATGGAAACTAGAAGAATAGAATAACAACTATTTTTTTAATCATATGATACCTTTTTCCATGTCATTACTTAATTCAACCATATACTAGAAAAAAACCATTTAGTCTTTTTCTCCATTTTTCTATTCATATAAGGGGTCGTTTGGTTTGACATATTAGTTATACAAAGATTTTAATATATTAATTCTTTAGTGGATTAATAATGTGAGAATTATTTCATAACATATTTCATATATTTTTATTAATCGGATAAAAAAGGTGAGTGTATTCTTATCTTTGTTAGGTATAGAAATATGGAATCAATAGATCACTTTTGAAATAGTAAAAAATATTCGAGAATTGCTATTTTGAGAAATAAATACATAAGAATTATTAATATGGAGTAAATACTTCACACCAAACAACCCCTTATCTATATAATAAATATATAGAGAGAGAAGTAGACCCCACACAGGAACAAAAAAGAATAATAATCCGTGTTAGCGTGTCAATATCGTAACCACATTTTCCTCCTTTTTCTTCTTTACTTAATTCATAATCCAATATATCCCAAATAAAAAAATAATAATCCAAAATCTATAAAATAATACTTTCACAAATTTCTCAAACTAGTAAAACTTCCACAACCAACAATTCAACAACATACTCCTAGTCAAAGCTTGAATATTATTGACTATTACAAACGTCGCGACTATTTAAAGAACGGAAAATGATTAAAATTACCCTTAAATTATGTGAAATAGATCACTTATATCCTTCGTTACATTTTGGGATCACAAATGCCTCCGCCGTTATCCTAAGAGACCACAAATACCTTCAAGAGTAAATAACCCAAATTTTTAGTGACGTGGCAAGCCATGTGGGACTAATTCTTCCACCTAAGCATTGCGAACTATGATTCACTACAAAAGAACTAGACCTTTAGCGGCAACACATGTGGCTTGCCCTATCACTAAAAATTTGGGTAGTTATCTCTTGAGGGTATTTGTGGTCTCTTGGGATAACGGCGGGGGTATTTTTTATCCCAAAATGTAATAGAGGGTATAAGTGGTCTATTTCGCATAGTTCATGGATATTTTTGACCCTTTTCTGTTTAAGAAAAAAATAGTAATTTCCTCGAGATGAGTAATAATTAACTTGATTTCATGCTTGTCAAATTCTAGTGAGTTTTGTGAGGTTCGTGATCCTAGTGGGTAAAAAAGAATGTCTAGGAATTTACCCTACTCTTGAAATGGGAGCTCGAGTTCATGACGTAGTTAGTATTAGCACACTTATAGAACATTTTATGTTGTAATTGGGGCTTTTGTTTAGACTTAGGAGGTTGTTTCAGTTGGGATGACTGGAACAACTTATTTGGGCTTTAAAGTAGCCTATATAGGTCAGCCCAACTCAATATATTGAAAAAGTAATAATAATGAATATATTGGTGTGATTTTTCTACGCCTTGAACACCATAATATCGAATCAGAACGAGTAAGAGAGTGACAAAAATTAGTCCATGAATTCAATCCATATTGATTCGTCCAATTCAACCAAATCTAAATATTGAGCTGACATGTAGCGAAAATTAACATAGAGATCTTATCAAAATATTTTTGTGTTTGGTATGTTATATATTTAACCATTATAAATAATTGAAAAAAACTACATAAATGGGCCATAAAATTCAAAATAATTACACGTTCATACCCAAACCCAAAGTAATTTAAGAAATACTCATTCTCTCATTAATAATTACAACCCATATCCTCCTTCATTAAGGCTGATAATTATCGCTTAACTGATACTAAATCAGTATCATATAATGTATTAGTATCATTAAGACTTATAATTTTGCTTAACTAATACAAAATCAGTATTTATATACTGTATTGTATCATTAAGGTTTCTTGTTCAGAAATTACTCATTAGTCAATGATACTATAAGAGTATATGTATATTGTTGTGGTAGGAGTACCCGTATTCTATATTCTTAAGTTGTGTTTAGGAGTTCGCTTGTTGATTGTCGTGTGGTTTGGTACTCACCCCTTGCTTCTATATTTGTGTAGGTTATGTGCCCGGATCTTTGTGATACTCTCTCTTCTCTCCTTGTCCGAGACTTTCTGTGAAAATTTGTGAGGTAGTTGTCTGTCAACTCAACGGATCTTGTTCTACTTTAGTGACAACATCATTTGAGATTTATATTTTTCTTTCAAATCTATTGTAATATATTAGAGGTTTGTGCACGTGACAACCAGGTTTTGGGGTGTATTTAAGTTGACTTTGTATTCGGCTTTAATATTGGTGTTAAACTTTCATCCTTATTTTGTACTTTCGCTTATTATCATGTTATATTTGGGTTTATGCTGACTTATTTTGGTGGAATAAGACGAGTGCCATCACATCCATTTTTTGGTCGTGACAACTTATTTAGTATCAGGTAAGCGAAAATTGTTGGGGGGTATATAGTATAATTATTTAGTGGAGTATGAATGTAAAGGGGTAGATTTTAGCAATCCTCATCAAGGAAGGGGTCCCATCGCACATCCGATTCATGAACAGAGGATTCATAAATAGACAGGCTTGACATATGTCTGTAATTATTTTGCTTTCATGGGGTATATGCTTAGTTTCCCCAAATAATTTGGTTAGATCATGAAAATTGCAGCAGTTTATTGACTAATAAAGAGCTGGGCCTTTCTGGTGTGAGAAAGCCCGTCAATTAGTTTGGGCTATATAGGTATAAGCATACTCAAACCAGTTTATTATAAAATCCATTTCATTTTTACATGCGAAAGCCCATCAATCCTTGAAGTATCGATAAATTTGTATCTGTGTGACCTATATTGAAATAGCCATTAATGTTTTTATTAGGGTAGACAATCTACATTATTACTCCTTTGGGAGCGACACCCATTCTCTAGATAAAGCGAGATGCTTTGTGCACCAGACTGCTAAACAATATTATATGTTTTAGTAGGGTGATATAGTACTATTTTTGTGTGTATCTTTGACCAAAATAAGCCATTATTAAAATCAATTCACCAAAATATGTTTTTTTTAATTTTTTTTTACAATACTAGTATAAACTTAAATTCAGAAAAAAATTAATGACAAAAATCTGAATAAACATACATAAAATGTTACTCCCTCTGTCCCAATATATGTGACACTTTTCATTTTTCGAGAGTCAAATAGTTTAAGTTTGACCGGAAATTTGCTCATGAAATCTTCAATTTTTTTGAAATAAAATTTATATTTTTGTAAACTACGTAAAAAGTACTATAAGTCACAATAATTGATAATTCAAAATGTTTAAAAGATCTATGATAAATTTACGGTTAAAGATAGACTTGTTTGAATCTCGAAATTCGAAAAGTGCCACATAAAATGAGACGGAGAAAGTACTATAATATTTTACACTTTATTACTCTGAATCACGTTTTACGACTAAAATATTACTCACAATAACATTTTACTTAATACAGGGACATTACTAATCTTCTCACACAATTCCACACTAAGTTGTGTGAGAAAATATATTGCCGGCATGAAAATGAAATACACATTAGATAACAGCTATTATATAAATCTAAATTCTTTTCCAAATACGTGTTCAATTCTCTCGCATCAAAATAACTAGGAGTAATTTACCCACGAATTGCCCACGCTTTCACTTTTTTGTTTTTGTTTAGCAAAACATATACATATATATACCCATATAATTTATAGAAAGTGAGAAACACATACACACATACATATATGTAAGAGTTTTAACTTCAATACACTGACAGAGCAAAAATCAATTACAATATTGTCAGTGTACAAACGTTAAAATTCTACATATCAATATATCCACACATTAATATCACACTTATATACTATCACAAGTCTAGCCAATTCAGATACAAATTCAACATTTCAACAATTTTTGGGTTGTCATCGAATCTACAATTCATTTATGTTACTCGGTTCACAATTTATTAATTACTATATTTTCACATATTTCGTAGTTTTTTTCATCACATATCTAAGTTTGGTTCAAAGCTATTGAGTTCTGCCTAACCAACTCGTATCATATTATATTGTGTGTGCGCAATGAGGGAGTTGTAAGAAGTACATTACACGTACAACTATACACACATATACGTAAGAGTTTAACTTAAGTGTACTAGCAAAGTACGTACATATATTACGTCATCAATATATATTATCCTACGCATATTATAATTATCACACACGTTTCATGTGTATATGAGTTTAACTTCAATGCACTGACAGTTAGTGTAGATATATATATATATATATATTTGTCCACACACTTATATATATGGCCAACCCTTCACATACTAGTGGTCAATTAGTACCAAACATTCTAGTTGACAACAAAAAAAGTGCAAGAACAAATACCAAACATCCTATATACCGTGGTATACGTTGTAGAAGTGGAAAATGGGTGTGTGAAATTAGAGAGCCACGTAAAACAACAAGAATATGGTTAGGTACATACCCTACACCACAAATGGCTGCTGCTGCCTATGATGTTGCTGCCTTAGCTCTTAAGGGTACTCAGAATATTGTACTCAATTTTCCTCATCTTGTCAATTCTTATCCAAAGCTCCCTCCCTCACCATCTCCGGACAATATACGTCGCGCCGCGGCCACAGCGGCAACGATGATGGCTCAACGAGGTGACGATGGTCGGTCGTCGGGAAGCAAGAGAGGAGCTATATGTAACGAAGAGGGTTCAGTTGAATCTTCTT
>JAJOOI010020916.1:0-29872 GCA_029582585.1 Solanum bukasovii
ATATGTTTTGAAAAAAATACAAAAAATTCCACTGATTCTTGAAGTGAATCTATCGTAAAAATACTATAAATCATGATAATTGACAACATAAAATATTTTAAAAATGTTGTATGTGGGTAGTCTTATTATGCCTTAAATAGCGTCAAACAAAGTACATGTTTGTGATGAAAAAACTTATTCCTTTATCCACACAAACAATCGCTTCAAAAACTCGATTATTAGCCCAAAACATATCATTTATATTATTGGGCCCGTGCATAGCATGGGTAACATTATCTAGTATATATAATAAAGGAGAGTAGTTTGCAATATGGTTAAATCAAGTGGCAAGCTAATTAAAAGTCACTTGGCAATTGTTAAATTTTAAATTTTCACTAAAACAATAATCGAGAAACGCTCTCTAGAAACCTTGTTGTCAAACCCTAATTCATCCTATTGCTGGAGATATGGCCATGTTGGCCGTTGGCCAGCCTCCACCGGTGGGGTCTAGGCCAACAACACCATTGTTAATGGAGGAACCTCTGAAAATGACATATGTAGATGTTATTAAACCTCATCCTCCCTCTCAATACAATGCCTATACCTTTGAAACAAATAATTTATCTACATGGGTAGCTGAGAATGGTGTAGGAAGAAGAGGAGGTGAATCAAATGATTATCAATGAGGATTTGCAGTATGTGGCGATAGGAAAATTTTCCTAAGGATGGCCTGATAATCAGGATCTACAACGACTCATTCCAAAACAATGTGATCTAAAAGGGGAGGTGAACATTAGGTTGTTGAGTAATAGGCATATACTGATTAGGGCAACAAGACTGGATGATTATGTGAACTTATTGTCTAAGCCCCAATTCTACATCACACATAATTATTAGTCTTATCCAATGCACACATTCAAATGGGATCCATGCTTCGATTCGGCAAAGGAGACATCAAAATCAATTGCTTGGATCTCTTTTCCAACATTGCCTCCATTTCTTTGGGAAGGAAGCAGTGTTCTCGTTGGTGGCAACAGTTGGGAAACCCTCGCAGGTGGACCTAGCTACTCAAAATAAGACCAGATCAAGCTGTGCAAGGGTCAAAGTGAAAGTATATTTACTTGGGGAATTTCCAAAAAGAATCAACATTGGTGTGAGGATGGAATTAGGGGAAGTAAAGGAACAATGGATACATATCAAATATGACTATATGCCTAAGTAATGCAAGACAGGTAAGCTTCAAGGTCATAATGAAAAATGATGTTTTATCATTCATTCGGAATTGTACCCGAAGGAAGAGGCAAAAGTCGAACGACAATTAGATGACAGGAAGGAGAAAGGTGAATAAAGTGGCACAACAAAAGAAATAAAACGAAGGGGAGAGGGAGCTTCAATTGACGATGGAGTAAAAGATGGGAATGAGGTTTTTCAGGAGCAGAAAGGAAAAAATTATATCAAAAGGGGAAGACAACCATATAAGGGAAGGGTGGAACAACAATGGATTCCTAAGCCACAACCAAAAGAACAAGGGGCAACAACAGGCAACAAATTTGGTGTACTTTATAATATGATAGAGGAGGAACAACCACCTTAGAATAATGAGGTGACAAGACAAAACAAAGGAGAGAAAAACACAAATATTAATGGAGAACAACAAGGCATTCAAGTAGATGATCAACCTGAAGGAAGCAATGGGGGACAGTCAACGGAATTATATAACAAGGATGCACAGAGCTCAATAAATAAGGTCGATAAGAAAGATTTGGTCGATTTGAGGCAAATGGACAGCACCCCTGAAAAAGGAATAGAACAGAGTCTGGCGGACGCAAATGAAAGGGGTAGTAATGCAGCAGTGCTTGAGCTAAATCAGGTGCAAAAATCACTTGAGGCAGAAGAATTGATAGGTGAAACAGAAAAGAAGGAAGCTGACACGATAAACACTATGTCAAACAAAGAAAGCAATGATAAACAAAACTCGAAGGAGGATGAAAACATAGATGTTAATGTAGAATATGTGAGCAAGAGTGGTGGTTTATCCCCAAGGCAGATTGATAACCTGAAGTCCAAAAGCAAGAGGAGTGCAAAGCACGTTCAGACTCAATCTCAAATAAATACAATGAGTAAAAAGGGGTCCTTTTGTACATTAGATTAATGACTACTAAGGCCATTTTCTGGAATATTAGGTTTGTGAGAACTCAAAAGTCTTTTGAGCATTTAATAGACCTACATAAAAGGCATCATTATTCTTACATAGCTTTATTAGAACCTTTTCAAACCCCATCTGAGATTGAAGTGTATAGGCAGAAATTGGGTCTTGCTAATGAAACAGTGAATATTTCAGCAAAAATCTGGGTTTTTTGGGAAGATGATTGGGTGGAGATATGTTCATCAGAGTCTGTACATCAATTAACAATTCGGTTCCAATTAAGAGGATGAGACGAATGTTTTAGGGTAACAGTGGTGTATGCAAGGTGTAGGCCCTAGAACGACTTGAACTATGGGAAGATTTAGAGAACATTGTGAACCAGTCGAATAGACCTTGGATAGTGGGTGCCGATTTCAATACTGTAGTGGATGAGTCTGAAAAATCTGGCGGCCTGCCTGTATCCCAAAAAGAGACAGTAGATTTCGCCCATTGTATCAACGCTTCTTCATTGAATGAACTAAAATTTGTTGGAAGCTGTTACACTTGGTGGAATGAGAGAATTGAAAATGATTGTATATTCAAGAGACTTGATAGAGTTTTGGCGCATAATGAATTCATGCAGTTACTCCCTAATAACGAAGTGTATCATTTAATTAGGCAAGGATCTGACCATGCCCCATTACATGTAATTTGTAATGACTCACATGAACATGTGGTTAAGCCATTTAGGTTCCTAAATTTCTGGACCAAGCACAAAGATTTTATGAAGGTGGTGGAGGAAGTCTAGGCAGAAAAGATTTTATTTATTGTTCACTCCAAATTAAAGAAGATAAATAAAATCTTATCATAGTGAAGTAAGAGTACATTTGGGGATTTTTTTCAAAACATCGTCACACTGGAGGACTTCGTGAAAGCAAATGAAGTACAATTGAAAATCTCACCCATTGAAGAAAACAAGTGTATCCTTAGTAAAGCGGAGGCAGAATTGAAAAGATATCATCATATAGAAGAAGAATATTGGAGGCAAAAAGCAGGGATGAAATGGTTTAGATTGGGGATAGGAACATAAAAATTTTCCATGCATATGTCTAAGGAAAGAGAAGGAAGCTACAAGTTTAAGAAATTCAGATAAGACAGGGAGATATAATAAACAATCCTCAGAACATTGGTGAGGAAGCTGTTAATGTGTTTAAGGAGTAGTTCATGGAGACTTCAGAGAAGTATAATCTGGAGGTGCTAGATTGCATACCGACATTGATCACTGAAGGAGAGGGAGGAAATGGGGAAAATGCCAACCAAATAGGAGGTGAAGCATGTGGTTTTCTCACAAAAAAGAGACAGTGCTAGTGGACAAGATGGGTTCTCGGGACACTTTTACCAATCATGTTGGAAAATAATTGGAAAACACATCACAAATATGGTGAATGCATTCTTTTGTGGGCATGAGTTACCTAGGTATGTGACCCATATATACTAACATAGTCCTCATTCGTAAGAAAAAAGAGGTCAAGACCTTTGGAGACCTATCAGTCTAAGTACATTTACTAACAAGATCATTTCGAGATTGTTGCATAAAAGAATGTTAATGGCGCTGTCGAGAATTATTTCCCCCAACCAATCAGGTTTCGTGAAAGGGAGAAGTATTACGGAGAATGTATTACTTGCACAGGAGATAATCAGAGATATTAACAGAAGAAACAAGATGAACAATGTAGTGGTGAAGTTGGATATGACAAAGACGTATGATAGGGTGTCGTGAAAATCTCTGGTAAGGGTGTTAAGAAGATTTGGGGTTTTAGAGAGAATAATAGATATGATAGTGCGACTAATAAGCAATAATTGGTATTTAGTCCTAATAAATGGACAGTCATATGGCTTCTTTCAATCATCCAGAGGACTCAAGCAAGGGGATGCACTATCATCCACATTACTCATCATTATTGCGGAAGTTTTGGCAAGAAAATTGAATAATTTGTTTGATGAACAAGATTTTATAGGCTATGGAATGCCTAAGTGGAGCCCTAGGATAAATCATCTCACATATGCTGACGATACTATACTATTTTACTCAGGGCATGGTGGATCAATGAAGAAGATGATGTAGGTGCCTAGAGAAAATGAACTGATGTCTGGACATATGATTAATCTAGTAAAAAGCCTATTGTATCTTCATGAGAAGACACCGATAAGGGTATGCAATCGCATTAAGAAGATTACAGGTATCAGACTAGGTTTATTTCCTTTTGTATATTTGGGCTGCCCTGTTTTTTATGGTAGGAAGAATAAAAATCATTTTGAAGAATAAATCAAGAAGTTGATGAAAAGGTTAAGCCTATGGCAACATAAATTATTGTCATTTGGGGGAAGATATACCTTGATTACACATGTGTTACAGTCTATTCCTATATATATATGCTCTCGGCCATGAATCCTCCTGCCAGCGTGATTAATCAAATACACAAAATCTTTGCAATTTTTTTTGGGCTAATGCTACTGGATCAAGAAACAAGCATTGGGTGTAATGAGAGAATATGTGTTATCTTAGGGAAGAAGGAGGAATTGGACTTAGATTGGACTGAGGTGATTTTTGGTAAATATAGGTCTACGGGTGTGGCCTACAGATCGTAGACCAAATGAAGAGTTGTAGGACTGACTTGTAAGGATTTTTTCATATTTTAAAGCTCTAGTCGAGGTTCAACGATTTAACAGGATGAACCGTATTATGCCCAACGGACCGTAGAACCCAACCATAGGTGTGTTCAACAGTTATTTTTGAAGGGTACTTAGGTCTTTTCCTATATTTTAAGGCCTATACTCGGTCGTTTTAACCCTATTTCTAAGTCCTAAAACTATCCAAACCCTCTCATTCTCGCAAAACCCTAATTCTCATCCAAGTTCATCCTCTCCAATACTCTCTCAAGCTCAAAGGTTTTAAGCTAGGGTTTCAAGCTTCAAAGTCTTCTCCTTATCTTTCTTTGCTAGGCTTTGATATCTAGGTAGGAAGGAATTCACCAATGGATCCCTTTCATCCATTGAGTCCCAAAAGAACTTCAATCTCTAATGTCAATTTCACCCAATTCTTATGGGGTTTCATGTCAATCTTCATGGGTCCAATTTATTATGATTCAATTATTGATTTTATACCTTATTATGCATGATTTGATTTAAATACATGGTTTATAATTGATTTCATATGGACCCATGCTTATACGTTGATTTCTAGTTATGAAATATGAAATTATGATTATGAACTTGATAAGATATTTATGCATTTTTTAAGAAATGATGAATTGGGACTTAAGGATACTTTTCAAGTTATGTATCAATGATTTGTGAAAGGTTTTTCTCACAATTGAAGGGGAATCATGATTTAGATGCTTAGGAAGGTAAGTGTCTATATGAACTACTTTATGAAATCATGGTTTTGATAGGAGCTATTCTTTTATGATCTTATGATTTAGAATAGTTGTTGATTATTGTCTTTCCTAATGTTATGCTTTTGTAATTGACTTTATCTGTTCATTGGGATTTAACTTAGCACCAACTATCCTTTTTGAGCTGGAGGCTCAAAAAGGATAGTCTCTAGTAGCTATCTCTAGTTTCAAACTATGTGCCCCCGTAGGTTGTCTTAAATGACTTAGCTAGTGGATTCACATAGCATTCATGACATGATACTAGTTCTTTCACTAGCAAGTTAAACTCCCTCTTTTCGGTGTGAGGGTTACACTGGATTCCATGGTCTTACATGATCTATTGTTGGTCAAAACTATTATCCCACTAAAGAACTATGATTTTTTCTTATAAAGCTTCCTCTTATGTCTTTATACTAGTGCACGAACCTTGTTTTAATATTTAAGACTTTGCTTTAAAAAGCTTTACAATATATTTTACTTGGTCATGCATTACATGTTTTAAGCCTTCATGCTATCATATCTACGTTTATGCATACTTCTCCATACTTAGTACATTCATAGTACTAATGCATGTCGGTTCCTATATTGTTTCGTAATATAGGACCCAACGCTCCTCCACCCGGACGCACTTAGGTGGATTGATTTGCTTTGCTAGTTGGTGAGTCCTCATGGTTCGAGGGCAAATCCATGAAGTTATTTTTTTCATTGTCTTTACTTTCGATTATTGCACATGATGTATGAGTTACGTCCCAACTACTCTTATGATGTATTAGAGGCTTTTTGTCATACTGTGAGTTAGACTATTTCCACATTTATGTTTCAGTCTTGCACTTTGAGTTTTATATCATTGAGATCTTCTTATTTACCTTCATTTAAGGTGATTACATCATGTTTATGTTAAACAACTTGTGTAGGGCCCCTCGAGGTGCTATTTTCCATGTCACACCTAAGGGGTACTTTGGGTCGTGACACTTCTCCGTTGAGTATATTAAATTTAATGCTTTGGAAAAATGTATAAGATATTGAATAATATTTTATAGCAAGGGTAAAATAGACACAAAAAGATAAATTGTTTTTTGATTTTTCAAACTGGACAAATATTGTTAGACAATTATTTTTTAAATAGTGGACAAGTAAAAATGGACGAAGAGAGTAACTATTAGTTGAATTACCATTTAAGAAATCAACTCGAGTTCAAGGCTATTAATCATCTATCAATAAGATTGTTCAAATTTCATATATGGTGTACACTGTTTTTAAAATGTTTTTGGGGCGAGTCCCGGGGGGAGTATAAAAAATGATCAGGGGCGCAAATAGAAGACGTAGATCCATAAGGTGTAAGTCCTTGAACTTGAGGCGCAAGTTCCGAGCGTAAAAACGTAAGTCCTGGGCGTAACGCCCTGAGCGTTATTTTTATAAAAAAAAAACCACTTTTACTCTAAATCATATTTTTTTTAATAGTGTAATGATATTTATATTTTATGTTATATTGTTTTTTTTAAGTTTTAGTGATTTTTTTAAGAAAATCTACATATAATATAAAGTTATATAAAAGAAAAGTGATGTGACACCTCTCTTTGGTCAAGGATTCTATTAATCTTTTTCTCTCATTTTTTTCAACTATTTTTTCTATATTTTTAAATTAGTGTACAAAAATGAATGTGTCAATTACTACTCCATTTGTTCATATTCTTAAATATAAAAACTTAATTGTCTTTATTTCCATTACTCTCGTGGCTTTTGATAATTATAACTCCTAATTCATACTAATTGTCATGTCCATGATAACTTTTGGTATTTCATATTATGTACTATAAATAGAGGCATTAGAAATTTTTGTTACAAAATAAATGATCAAATTTATATGTATAGTAGAGCTAGAGATTAACCAGGTGAAGCCTGCTCATCTTTTTGTCCAAGAATCTCATTTTTTTTACACTATAAAATAGTATTTTATAGCTTACATATTGTTTTTAATTTTATTTTTTTAAACTTTAAATGAGATTTGATTATTTTATTGCAGGTGTTTTTTTTTGTTGAGTGGAAAAAATTCATCTTCTCCATGATATTTGATAATCAGATCGAATTTTAATCTAGCAAATGAATGAGAGAAAATCTAAACAGGCTCCCGCAAGATTATTGACGGAAAGGTATTGTAACACCCTAGAAAAATTTTCGAATTAAGACTCGAACCATCCTTCGTAGTGAGTAAGTTTTTACCAAGAAATTTAAAATTTCTTAAGTATTAAGGTCAGGTCACTAGATGTAGCACCTTGAGTTCCAAAAAGAACTAAATTGGAAATAGCAAAATCTGAAATCTTGCAAGTTATGCTTAAGTTATGAGATTTGGGTCAACTTCAAACAACCATAACTCTCAGTAAAAGATGAGTTAGGTGGGCTACTAGATAGATAATGAAAGGTCTTTGAATTATCTTTCCAATTCCACCGAGTTTGCTAAATTTTGAGCTCGTATGAGGGAGATATGCCACTTTGAAGTCGGGCTGTCCAATTAAGGAAAGTTACCCGAAAATATGAGAGGTATTTTGTTCTTTTCCTTACCTAATTGGATTTAAGCGTTTTTAGTAAGGTTTTAGGAGTCTAAACTGATTAGAATTAGTTTCATTCATCCCCAAAAGCGTTTAGGATTTTAGAGAGAAGATTCAAGAGGAGAAAAAGTTCAAAGTTTCAAGCATTCGTTCAAGAAATTCAAAATTTCACCAAGAACCTAGTTCTTTGAGGTATGTAAGCTTCCATAGTGTTGGGTTCGTTCACCCACACGCCAATCATGAGTTTGTTTTGCGAATCTATCCATAAATATTGAGCAATTTAATTTCTTGATGAGTTCTTGATAAGTGTTCTTGAAGTTTCATTATCGATTAAGTTTTGATGTAAGATTCTACTTGGATCAATTTCAAACAACTATATCTCTTAGAATATAAAGATTTACGTGAGCCATAACCTATGAAATTAAAGGTATTTGAATCTACTTTCCAACTCCACCAATTTCGCATCAATCCAATTTCTGAGAAAAAAGTTATGACTATTTTAGTAACCTATACTTACGAATTTAGCCGACGGAAAAACATTAAAAGTGTTGTTTTTGTATTTTTTTACCTCCAAGAAAACCCTAAACGAATTTCTTGACTAATAAAAGGCTCAAAACAATCAGATTTTCATCTTTTAGTCCATCATTCTCTTCTCTCTCAAACCTTATGGTAAAACCCTAAGGAAAAATCAAAGTAGAAGACTCCCTTCAAGATTCTTTCAATCTTTTTCATGATTTTTCTTCAAGAGATTTAAAGAAACTAATTCAAGAATCTCAAGAAAGGTTTTCTTGATCATTTACCTTCAAGTTAGGGTTTCAAGGCTTCTAATCAAGTTATTCTTCAAGATTCTTCAAGAACCTTGTTCTTCCAGGTATGTAAGGCAATTATAGTGTTGTACTTGTTCGTCCTCACGCCCTACATCTTCTTTCAAATCAGTAAAAGATAAATCTATATATGATTCTACACCTAGATTTGAGTATTCTTGAGATAAGTTGACTTGAGTTCTTGAGTTCATGGTTCTTTTAAAAATTCTATTCCTAATTATTGAGTTTCTATATTTTTATTGAGATCCTTGAGTTGATTTGTTCAGGTATATAATTCAGCACGAACCCTATTTTGAGTTATAAATCTTGAGAAGTTTTTTCAAAGCCAACATTTGAGTTCTTAAACTGAGTTTTGAGAAAGTAAAGATGAGTTTTGAGAAAAGAGTTTTCTAAAACATGATTAGTATGACAATCGAGTATGCCATCAATGTATGAGTAGTATGGTATCTAGATATACCATCAATGTTTATGCAGTATGACTTCCCGAGGTATCAATGATCATATTATAATATGATTTTGAAATGTTTTTGAGAAAGAGCAGAGTTGAGTTCATTTTCTTTAAAATAATATATGTGAACTAAGTATTACCAAGAGTAAATGTTTTCACATTTAAGATGAGAGTAAATGTTTTCACATTTAAGATGAGAGGAAACTGAGATTTCCAAAAAAAAATTGAGTAATTTGAGTATCATCTCTTTTAAGAGAAAGATTTTGAGTAATTATCTCAAACCACAGAAAGAGGTATGTTTTTAAACATATGAGCTAGTATATTTTGGGAGTAGTATTCAACACCGATATGGGGGAGAGTTCAGATAACTCACAGCCCCCATAAACCATGTGGCCAACGTGGGTAGAAAGGGTCATACTTTTTAGATGATTCCTTTATAATTAGTGTTGGTTTAAACTATCTCGAAAGGTGATGTGATGCCTTGCACATTTCAGCATGTGTACTGCAAGTTATGACTCCAACGGAAGTATATAAACTTGAGATAGTAAGGTGGTAATTGAGCTTAAAGTTGAAAGTTAAGTGCTAAGTTAAAGAAATATTTAGAAAATGGAATAAAATAAGTGAGCTGCTTGCTTGACTTAACTAAGCTAGTAGATGACAAGTAGGTGCATCACCTACTTTGACTAATTGACCAGTCCAAAGGACCAAGTAGGTGTATCACCTACTTGAGCTATATGGATCTAGTTAAAAAGGCCAAGGTTTATGGATCATATTTGGGCCTATGCTAATGGACTCACTTGAGGCCCAAACTAAGTTAAATAAAATGAAAATGAAATTAAAGCCCAACAACCAAATCTGCCAAGGCCCAATATATTTAAGCCCAAGTGAAAGCAAGTAGGTGCATCACCTAGTTTGACCTTTTGCGCTGCTTGATGTACATAAGCAGGTGCATCACCTACTTGACCAATTAGTGGCTGAAAATGGACCAATAAAGGGAGGTTCAAGAGGATATTCTTAAAGGTGAAGAAACCTCAATATAAGATATATTGGTTGTATTCTCACTCATTTTTAATACACAATATTGAGAATTAACTCCAGCTCTCTCTCTCTTTTCTCTTAAGGATTAAACAGCAGCCTTAAAGTTCCTTCTAGGGTTCGTGAAGAAATCTTAATATTTGCAAACCATGGTAAGAGAAACACTTATGGATTTAGCTTAATTCTCCCATGGAAGACTAGAAAACTTGTTATTCATGCTCAATTATAAGTAGAAAACAGAAGTTCCCACAAGTTACTACTCACTTTCCTTAATTATTAAGATAATTTTATCTTCTTCTTTGGTTTAACTGTGGAGGGAAGTTGAAGTTCTAGAGGAATTCAAGTTATAAAGAGAAGTTGCAGAAATTGAGGTAAGGTGAATGCTCCATTTTCTTCCTCCTTATGTATGAGTTTGAGTGAGGAATCATGGGTGTGCTATCATAAAAGAACTCAAGTGGGTGGTGAGTTCAATAATTGGTTGTATGATAAAGAATATTTGAGGTTGTTTTATATGTATTGTTGTTGGTGCAGCTTCGGTAATCTTGGAAAAGGATATATAATGTATGTATTGGGAAAAGAAGAAAAGTATGGTGATATACATTATTTTAAGGGTTGTATGGGCTCATTATCCGTCAATGTTAGCAACTGTTTTACGTGGCTCACGGTGTGGTGGCTGCTAATTTTAGTTTATCATGACTTATATTATAGATTAAAACCTAAAAGGGGAGGCTGAATCGTGATAGTTGTACTGGTCAGAGGATAAGGTATGTAAGGCTATTCGATTCAATATTCTTCAGCATGAAATCTGATACTTCAATAAGTGAATTTCCTAAGTTCTATTTCTAGTAAAGGAAACATAGTGGCAGCGTACGATTTCCAAATAGCTAACAATATTTCCCCCTCTCCTTAGTGTATAGAATTACTTCATTATATGTTCGGTACTCTATACTTGTGTAATTATCCTCATATGTGCTGATATAGAAATGGTATTTGCAAAAGCAAGTTTGGTGAAATTTCTTCTTAGTCAGTTGAAGACAATTGTGTCATTTAAGCTCATAACTAATGCATTGATGTTACATAGCCCCTTATGTTATTGTTATTGCCTTGAAGTATTATTTGCATGTCTTCTACTACTGGTCTGTATTTCCAAATCTCAAAAATGATTATGACCACCAAAACAACAATCTCAAAGATTAAAGAATCTAAGTGAAGCAATCTGTATAATTAAGGGTGACAGCCCAGGGGCAAATGCCTAGCATGGGTCGATCTCAATTGGTATATAAGAGTGGCAGCTCAGGGGGGAAAGCCTAGCATGGGCCGATCCCAATTTGTGTATTTATGAGGACCGCATCCCAGGGGTTAAAAGGCCTAGCATGGGTCATCCTCTTCTACCACTGATCAACTGGTCATTCGTATCACATGCCTTATAAAGTTCATAACACATAGAAAGGTAAAGACAAGAATGTAACATACATGATCCCACAAGAGTTAACAAAGGTGGTCTTATGTTCTGATTTATTCACATATATATTGATACTTGGTTTCATTCGAACTCTTATTTTACATATGTTATTGCCTCACATATTCAGTACATTTTTTCGTACTAACGTTCCTCGCGGGGGACACTACATTTCATGTTGCAGGAACAGGTACTCCAGCTAGTAGACCTCCTCAATAGGAGCACACGACACTCAGCTACTTTTGGTGAGCTCCAGATTGATTCGGAGATTTACTGAGTCCTTGGTAAATTCATTTTGGTATTGTATCATAGTTAAGGGTAAGGCGGGGTCTGTCCCGACCTACTCTAAGGTTTTCTATCTTTTAGAGGCTTTGTAGACTTATGTATATGGTTTAGTTGCGTCTTAACAAGTTGTGGCCTCAACAACCAAGTATTGTATATAAGTTTTGGGTCTTCTTATGTTGGTTCGTATCGCGGCATCCTATGTGAACTTGTCACAAAATTGTCATAGTTATATGCATAGTAAGCACAGGTTACATGTTGGTTCTCTCGGGCCTTTAGGGCATCGGGTGCCTGTCTGTCTTAATGGGATTTGAGGCGTGACAAAAGTGGTATCAGAGCAGGTCATCCTAGGGAGTCTACAAATCCGTGTATGTGTAGAGTCTTGCTTATGGATGTGTTGTGCACCACATTTATAAACAGGAGGCTACGGGACATGTAGGAGTTGTCTTATTTCTTTCATTTCTTAGATCGTGCGATAGAACCAGTTTTGTAGGTGAATCATATCTAATTTCTAAATTGTTTTATTATAGCAAAGATACCGATTACGAGAAGGAGTAAAAGTACTGGTAAGAGAGTAGATGTTGCTGCCCAAGAAGGGACCAACCAACCACCACCTAGTCAATCTATTTAAGGTGAGGCTCAAGATGAGTCTCTATCACAGATTTCCCCGACCCCTCCATATCCAGAAGATCTAAGGAGGGAAGCTGCACCTCAAGAACCCTCTATTAATGCTACCGAGCAAGATTTGAGAAATGCAGTCCAATTATTGACTCGTATAGTTGCTGGCCATGGCCAAAGGCAAGAATGTCTAGTTGCAGGTACTAGTGGTGTAGATAGAGCAGCTGGCACGCGGATATGTGATTTCCTTAATTTGGATCCTCTATCATTCACCGGGTCAGATACTAATAAATATCCACAAGACTTTATAGATCAGATTCAACGCACTTTCGATGTTATGCATGTAAGTGGTAAAGAAGCACTCGAGCTAGCAGCATATAGATTAAAAGGGTCTGGCTAGGGGAACATATGCACCTTCAGCTACATGCAAAGAGTTCAAAAAGGCATTCCTTTACCATTACCTGCCATTGGAGATCTGAGAGGCCCATGCGGATCAGTTCTTAAATATCCACCAAGAAAGTATGAGCGTAAGAGAGGTCTCAAATTTAATTCCTTGTCTAGGTATGCTCCTAATATAGTAGCTACTATGGAGGATAGAGTTCATCGATATGTGGATAGATTAGATTCATATCTGGTTAGAGATTGTGCCATTGCTTCGTTGAATAAAGATATGGACATAGCAAGGATGCATGCTTTTGCGCAAAAGGTGGAGGATCAAAGGCAAAAAAGAAGGACACAAGAGTCAGAAACAGGGAATTCTAAGAGAGCCAGATCCATGGTGCAGTTTACACCATCCCAAGGTGAGTTTAGGCCTCGGTTCTTTAACAGACCGCCTAGGCTGTCATCTTCCTACTCTACAGCTAGTGCCCCACCTCGGTTTTAAGAGTCTAGGGGCAATCAGTTTGGGCAAAGAGGTGAAAGCCAAGGTTCACGAACAACAGGGTACCAATAGTAGGGAAGTATGAGCCAATCAAGACCTCCTCAACAGTCTTGTAAACAATGTGGAAGAAATCATTTAGGTGCATGTCGGTTTGGGACAAATGTTTGTTTTTGGTGTGGTTCACCGGGTCATATAATGAGAAATTGCCCTCATAGGGTGTGGGTGGTATGACATAACCTACTAGATCAGTTGTTGCATCCTCATCATCAGAACCTTCTTTAGGTAGGGGACAGATGCCTACTGATCGTGGTAGAGAAGCTAGGGGAGCAACTAATTCTAGTGGAGTTCAGAATCGCACATATGCTCTAGAGGATCGATAAAATTTGAAAGCCTCGCCGGATGTAGTTACATGCACATTGTCCATCTTTTCATATAATGTATATGCATTAATTGATCCAGGGTCTATATTGTCATATGTTACTCCATTGATTGCTGAGAAGTTCAAAAGAACACCCAAATTATTAGTGAAGCCATTTGAAGTATCTACACCGATTGCTGAGTCTATTATATCTAGAAGGGTTTATCATAATTGCATTGTAACTATTTGTGATCGTGATACATTGGCTGATCTTGTTGAGCTAGAAATGGTAGATTTTGATGTTATAATAGGTATGGATTGGTTAGCTTATTGTTATGCCACGGTAGATTAACGACCTAAGATAGTGCATTTCCAGTTTCCAAAAGAGGTAGTCCTCGAATGGAAAGGTAATATTGGGGCGCCAAGAGGTAAATTTATTTCTTATCTTAAGGCAAAGAAGATAATGTCCAAAGGATACATATGTCATCTGGTCAGAGTGAAAAATATATATGTAGAGCCACCAACTCTTCAATCCATTTCGGTGGTAAATGAATTTCCCGATGTATTTCTTGAAGATCTACCGAGTTTGCCCCCAGAATGAGAAGTAGAGTTTGGTATTGATGTGATTCCAGATACTCAACTTATCTCCATCCCTCCATAAGAATGTCCCCGGCAGAATTACGGGAGTTAAAGGAGCAATTAAAAGACTTATTAGAAAAAGAATTCATAATGCCTAGTATGTCCCCATGGGGGGAACCAGTTTTGTTTGTACGTAAGAAAGATGGCTCCTTAAGAATGTGTATTGACTACCGACAGTTGAATAAGGTAACGATTAAGAACAAATATCCCCTCCCTAGAATTGATGATTTGGTTGATCAGTTACAAGGTGCTAAGTATTTTTCAAAGATCGACTTGAGGTCGGGTTATCACCAAGTAAGGGTCAAAGACAAAGATATTCCCAAGACAGCTTTCCGGACACGGTATGGTCATTTTGAGTTTTTAGTCATGTCATTCGGGCTAACAAATGCACCAGCAGCTTTTATGGATTTGATGAATAGGGTGTTCAAGACATTTCTAGATGTGTTCGTGATAGTATTCATAGATGACATTTTGGTGTATTCAATATCGAAAGATGACCATGCTAATCACTTGCGGTAAGTTTCTTCGTGATCGTAAGTTGTATGCGAATTTCTCTAAATGTGAGTTTTGGTTGAAATTTTTGGCATTATTAGGTCATATTGTATGTGACGAAGGAATAAAGGTTGATACTAAAAAAAATAGAAGCCGTGAAAAATTTGCCAAGACCTACAACACCTACGAAGATCCGTAGTTTTCTTGGATTGGCAGGTTATTATAGAAGGTTCTTTGAAGGATTCTTTTCCATTGTTGCACCCTTAACAAAGCTAACATACAAAGAACCAAGTTTCAATGGAGTGATGCATGTGAAAGAAGCTTCCAAGAGCTGAAGAATAAATTAACTTCTACACCTGTATTGGTACTTCCAGAAGGAACAGAAGGGTATGCAGTGTATTGTGATGCTTCGGGAGTGGGCCTAGGATGTGTATTGATGCAGCATGGTAAAGTAATAGCTTATGGCTCAAGGCAGCTGCGGCCACATGAGAAAAATTATCCAACTCATGATCTAGAGCTAGCAGCAGTTGTATTTGCTTTGAAGATATGGTGCCACTACTTGTATGGAGTTCATGTTGACATATACACTGATCACAAGAGTTTGCAATATATCTTTAGGCAAAAGGACCTAAATATGAGGCAGCGAAGATGGTTGGAACTATTAAAAGATTATGACATTGATATCTTGTATCATCTCGGGAAAGCAAATGTAGTAGAAGATGTGTTAAGTCGTAAAATAATGGCAAGCACTTATGGGCAGTCTGTGGAAAGACAAGGAATAACTAAGGATCTATGTCAACTAGCTAGCTTGGGGGTTCGCCTTCTTGAATCTCCAGACGAAGGGGTTATTGTGCAAAATGCGGCAGAATCCTCATTAGTAGTGGAAGTGAAAGAGAAGCAGTACACTGATCTTATTCTATTACAGCTTAAAGAGAATGTACAACAGGGTATGACAAAGGCATTTGAGCATACGCAAGAGGAAGTACTTCGATGTCAAAACAGATTGTGTGTACCTAATGTAGATGAATTAAGAAACAAGATTATGATGGAAG
This sequence comes from Solanum bukasovii, assembly GCA_029582585.1. Taxonomy (NCBI): domain Eukaryota; kingdom Viridiplantae; phylum Streptophyta; class Magnoliopsida; order Solanales; family Solanaceae; genus Solanum; species Solanum bukasovii. The sequence continues at coordinate 16,172 of JAJOOI010020916.1, forward strand.
CACATCATTCAAGATATTTTGTCCATCCAGGGTTAACTAAATGTATCATGACTTGAAAGAAATGTATTGGTGGGGGAACATGAAGAAGAACATTGTGGAATTCCTGGCTCAATGTCCAAATTGTCAACAAGTAAAAGTGGAGCACCAAAAGCCCGCAGGTTATATGCAGCGTATAGAACTTCCAATTTGGAAGTGGGACATGATCAACATGGATTTTGTCACTGGTTTGCCTCACTCATTTCGGAAGTTTGATTCAGTATGGGTAATAGTTAACAAACTCACCAAATCAGCCGGTGAAGACTACTTATACAGTTGAAGATTATGCAAGGTTGTATATTAAAGAGATAGTTCGGCTACATGGAGTGCCAATCTCTATTATATCGGATATGGGAGCTCAATTCACTACAAATTTTTGGAAGTCATTTCAGAAGAATTTGGGAACACAAGTGAATTTAAGTACAACCTTTCACCCTCAAACAGACGGTCAGGCAGAGCGTACAATTCAAACACTTGAGGATATGCTGCGAGCTTATATATTAGACTTCAAAGGTAGTTGGGATGAGCATTGTCCGTTGATCGAGTTTGCATACAACAATAGCTACCATTCAAGTATTAAAATGGCACCTTATGAAGCTTTATTTGGTAGAAAATGTAGATCCCCAAATGGCTGGTTTGAAACAGGTGAAACTGCCTTATTTGGGCCAGACCTTGTTCATCAAGCTATGGAAAAAGTCAAAGTGATACATCAGCGGCTAGAAACAGCTCAAAGTCGACATAAATCATATGCGGATGTTAGAAGGAGAGGACTAGAATTTTCTATAAGGGATTGGGTGTTCTTGAAGATGTCACCAATGAAAGTGGTAATGAGGTTTGGTAAAAACGGAAAGTTGAGTCTACGCTATATAGGGCAATATAAGATTATCCAAAGAATTGGCCAAGTGGCGTATGAGTTAGATCTACCTCAAGAGCTTTCAACCGTTCATCCGGTGTTTCACGTCTCAATGCTTCGAAAGTGTATAGGTGACCTATATTGTATTACTCCTACTGAAGATGTACAAGTTACGGGAGATCTCACTTATGAAGAAGTACCCATTGCTATTCTGGATCGACAAGTTAGTAGGTTAAGAAATAAAGAGGTAGCTTCTGTAAAAGTATTATAGAGGAACCAACAAATAGAAGAAGTTATATGGGAAGCGGAAGAAGCAATGAAATTGAAGTATCCTCATCTCTTTCATATCGAAGAGAAGGATGAGAATGCGTAGTTGAGGCGTTGACAAGTAAGTATAAGTCTATATGTATTATGTGATTAATAGTAATACTAACTTAGGCTTGAACTTGTTTCAGCTGGATAACCATGCTAACATTCGAGGATGAATGTTTTAAGGAGAAAAGGATGTAACAGCCCGTATTACGCATATGTTTGTTCTATTCTTATGATACTTGACATAGCATTATAGTATAGGTGAGGGACCATGTTTATTATATGATTAGTATTGGTTTAAACTATCTCGGAAGTTGATGTGATGCCTTGCACATTTCAGCATGTGTACTGCAAGTTATAACTTCAACGAAAGTATTTAAACTCGAGACGGTAAGGTGGTAATTGAGCTTAAAGTTGAAAGTTAAGTGCTAAGTTAAAGAAAAAGAGATTAATATTTATAAAATGGAATAAAATAAGTGAGATGCTTGCTTGACTTAACTAAGCTAGTAGGTGACAAGTAGGTGCATCACCTACTTTGACTAATTGACCAGTCCAAAGGACCAAGTAGGTGCATCACCTACTTCAGCTATATGGATCTAGTTAAAAAGGCCAAGGTTTATGGATCAAATTTGGGCCTATGCTAATGGACTCACTTGAGGCCCAAACTAGGTTAAATAAAATGAAAATGAAATTAAAGCCCAACAGCCAAATCTGTCAAGGCCCAATATATTTAAGCCCAAGTGAAAGCAAGTAGGTGCATCACCTAGTTTGACCTTTTGAGTTGCTAGATATACATAAACAGGTACATCACCTATTTGACCAATTAGTGGCTGAAAATGGACCAAAAAAGGGAGGTTCTTTGCTAAGACTTGGATTCTTCAAGGTAAAGGTTATCCTCCTTAACTTGTCTTAAATCATACCTTCCAATAGCTTGAACTCCCTAATATTCAAGAACCCTAATGGTATTTAATGGCTGTTGTATAAAGCTAAGAGAGAGAAGAGAGAAAGCTCTAGAAATCAGATTTTTTTGTCAAAGTAAAAATGGTTGGAAAAAGCTGATATCTATCCCTTTTAAAGGGACCTGCTTTGGCCGACTTTCTCACACATTTTGGGCCATAATTTATCAAGTAAGTGACCCACATACTCGGAATTTTCACTTGGGCCTTTTTGGACTTAAGAACATTGGGCCTTTTGCCACCTTTCTTATACTTAATTTGCAGCCAACATGTGTCTTTAATTTAGGCCACATATTTAAGTAGGTGATGAACCTACTTTTCCATTCAAATTATTTCTTGTGGGCTTGGAAAAATTGGGCCTTGGCTGTCCATTTTCCCCTTATTCTTCTAATCAACTTGGGCAAGATTGATGCAAGTAGGTGGTAGTGCACTTGGCCCAATAACATGGTCAAAAGAGTCTTAGTAGGTGATGCACCTACTTGGTCTTTTAGGCTGGTCAATAAGTCAAAGTAGGTGATGCACGTCCTTTGGGCTGGTCAATAACTCAAAGTAGGTGATGCACCTACTTGTCACCTACTAGCTTAGTGTAGTCAATCAAGCACCTCAATATCTTATTTCATTTCTAGACCTTAATACGTTTAATTTAACTTAAAACTTATATAAACTATGTCAATTTAAACTTTAGACTCAAATACCACCTTATGATCTACTCTGGGCCGCTAAAAGCTTAGTTTGGATGCTACTTTATCTTAAGCATCCTTTAATAACTCAACCCCAAAGGTTTCATATCTCCAGCCTCGAACCATCCTATGGGTGATCTACATCCCCTCCCATAGAGTGCCTCAAATGGTGTCATATCTATGCTGGAGTGGTAACGATTGTTATAGGAGAACTCACACAACGGTAAGAACTTATCCCAATGTCCCCCAAAGTCAATCACATATGCCCTCAACATGTCTCCTAACACTTGAATAGTCATCACTGACTATCCGTCCGTCTGTGGATGGAAGGTTGTACTAAAAGTAAGTTGTGTGCCCGATTCCTCATGCAATTTCCTCCAAAAGTTGGATGTGAATTAGGTACCACGATATGAGATGATATAAAGGGGCACATCGTGCAGCCTTACTATCTCTTTCACATACACCTTAGCCAATTGCTGCGCATTATAATCTATACTAATCGGAATAAAATGGGTTGACTTAGTCAATCTGTCAACCACTACCCAAATAGAATCAAACTTCCCCAAAGTCTTGGGAAGACCAACCACGAAGTCCATACTTATCATTTCCCACTTCCATTTCGGAATTGACATTCTTTAAAGCAAACCTGCAGGTCTTTGATGTTCGTACTTCACTTGTTAGCAATTTTGACACTTAGCCACAAACTCCACTATATCCTTCTTCATGCCAGGCCACCAATAAAGTTGCTTCAAATCTCGGTACATCTTGGTCACACCCAAATGAATAGAATATCGCGACCCATGGGACTCTGTCAACAATATCTGAAATAAGTCATCCACTCGAGGAACACAAATCCTTCCTTTAAAACTGAGCATACCTTACGCATCAAGAGTGGTCTCTTGTGCCTTACCACTCACAGTCTTCTTTCTAAGCCCATTCAAATTTTCATCCTCAAACTGCTAGGCCTTGATCTCCTTAATAAACGTGGCCTTAACCTCAATGCTAGCTAACACCCCACCTTTTTCTGAGATGCCCAATTGCATGAATTTAGACTCCAAGGTCTGGATTTACTTAGCCAAAGGTCTCTTATTTACACTCAAGCGAGCTAAACTACACATACTCACCGTTTTTCAACTCAAGGCGTCTACCACCACATTAGCCTTGCCCGGATGGTATTGAATTGTGACATCATAATCCTTAAGTAACTTCATCCACCTTCTCTGTCTCAAATTCAGATCCTTTTGAGTAAACACATGCTGAAAACTACGATGATCAGTAAACACCTCACACTTAACACCATAGAGGTAATGTCGCCAGATCTTAAGAGAAACACTACCGTTGCCAACTCCAAATCATGCGTTGGGTAATTCCTCTCATGCACCTTCAACTATCGCGACGCATAAATTATAACATTCTTATCTTGCATTAACACATCACCCAAATCCGAATGTGAAGCATCGCAATAAAAAATAAAATCTTTACCTTCTACCGGTAGTGCTAGAATAAGTGCGGTGGTCAAAAGAATTTTGAGCTTTTGAAAGCTCTCTTCACATTTTTCGGTTCATTCAAATGGTATCTCTTTTTTGGTCAAATTTGTCAAATGTGTGGCAATGGAAGCAAAGTTCTTCACAAATCGACGATAGTAGCTAGTGAGCCCCACAAAACTCTTAACTTCAGTCACAGAGCTAGGCCGAACCAAATTCTTAACCACTTCAATCTTTTGGGGATCTACCATTACCCCTTCTTTTGAAACTACATGCCTCAAAATGCAATCGGAGTCAACCAAAATTCACACTTAGAAAATTTTGCATACAACTTTTGTTTCCCAAGAACACCCAGAACAATACGAAGATGGTCGGCATGCTCTTCCTCACTTTTTGAATAGACCAAAATGTCATAAATGAAGACTATAACAAACGAATCAAGAAATGATTTGAACACTCCATTCATCAAACTCATGAAAGCTGCAGGTGCATTAGTCCAACCAAAAGACATAACTAGAAATTCATAGTGCCAATAGCGGGTTCTAAACGCCGTCTTGGGCACATCCTCATGCCTATTTTTTAACTGATGGTAACCAGACCTTAGATCAATCTTAGAGAAAATTGATGCACCTTGCAATTGGTCAAAAAGATCATCTATTCGAGGCAATGGATACTTGTTCCGGATGGTGACCCTATTCAATTGCCGGTAATCTATACACATCCTCATACTACCATCATTTTTCTTAACAAACCAGACAGGAGCACCCCACGGGGAAGCAGTAGGACGAATGAATCCTTTATCAAGAAGTTCTTGGATTTGAGCCTTAAGCTATCTTAATTCTACTGGAACCATGCAATATGGAGGGATAGAAATGGGGCGGGTACCAGGTTCCAAATCAATGCAGAAATCTATATCTCTATCCGGAGGCATACCAGACAAATCATTAGGAAACACTTCTCTAAATTCTGACACCATGGGAATAGACTCAATAGATGGAGACTCAACCTCAACATCTCGAACATGAGCCAAATAAGCCAAACAACCCTGCCCTACCAGTTTCCTAGCCCGAATGGAGGATATGATCTTAGCTTGCTTAGGCTTGTACAACCCTTTCCACTCTAACTTTTCCCTTTTCGAAATTTCTAGAGTCACAGACTTAGTATTACAATTAAGCACAACATAATAGGGGGAAAACCAAGTCATGCCTAAGATTATATCAAAGTCAGTCATATCCAAAATCACCAAATCAACCTAAGTCTCAAAACCCATAAACAAGATAGGACAAGCACGATAGACATGAGTGACTATAACTGACTCTCCAATAGGGGTAGAAACATGGATGGAAGCATCAAGTATATCAAAAATCATATCAAATTCTGAGGCAAATCGAACGTACACATAAGAATAAGTAGAACTCGGATCAAATAACACATTAGCCATCCGATCACAAACAAGAATAGTACCTATGATTATTGTGTAAGACGCCTCCGCATCGGTCTTTCCCGGAAAGGCGTAACACTGAGCCCTGTCATCTTAACGGGCTACTTTCCTACATGGATGCATTGTACCTTTGCCTGTATTAGCATTTCCCCTACCTCCGCGGCCTCGCTGATTTCCTCCTCACCCACCTTGTGGATGCCCTCGACCATTATTACCATTTTCTGCGGGTACCACTGCTCTAGACTGTTGTTGCACGGAATCCAACATGCGTGGGTGGGGACAATCTCTCCACATATGCCAGGTTCTCCACAGTTGTAACAAGTACGATCAAAAGATGGCCTGCTGCTCACCGAAGGTGCGACTCCCTTGCTATCCTAAATAAAATTCTTAGGTGGAGTTCCCGAGTAATTACCTATAAAAGTGGGCATATCGGACTGAATTGGTCAAGCTGCAAGTGTCTGTCTCCCTGAACCTTTGGAGTAAGAACCCTGAAAGTTGCCTGAATTTTTTGTTTTCTTAGCTAATGCCTTTGCTTGACAGTTTCGCCTCACCCCCTCCACTTTTTTCACAAAATCCGTTACCTCATTGAAGCTTTTTCCTGCAGAGGTCATATGAACAGACAATACCTGTAACTCAGAATTTAGTCCCTTAACAAATAAGTGGATCCTCTCTTCCTCAGTAGTCACCAATTGCATAGCATATCTAGAAAAAGCATGAAACTTTTCCTCATAAGCAGTCACATGCATACCACCTTGCTCCAAAGCCATGAACTCATCTTTCTTACGATCTCTCAAGGTCTGAGGCACATACTTCTCCAAAAACAGAGCATGAAACTGGGTCCAAGTGAGTGCAGGTAAAACTGAAGATCTGCATTCCACATAAGCTCCTCACCACTGCTTTGCCTTACCTTGAAGCTGAAAAGTCACAAACTCAACTCCATGCTTATGGACAATTCCCAACTTATGAAGCCTCTCATAACAATCTACAATGAACTCATAGGCATCCTCACTCTCAGAACTATGGAACACGGGCGGTTTCAGTTTCAAGAACTTAGTCAACATCTCATGCTCATTACCAGTCATAACAAGACCCAACAAAGGACGGAAGAAAGCATCATTACCTACAGTTCCACCCACCTTGGGCGCAGTGATAGCAACAGGGGAATTGGTGGGAGCTTGAGTTGCTTGAACAGAGGGGAGCACTCTAGGACCAACCAATCCTTTCAAGAATGACATAATATGTTGAGCAAACACTGGGCCTAAAGGAGGAATACTTGTAATCTCAGCCTGCACCTCTTCCTCTTGTCCAAATTCTCAACCTCTATGTTCTCATCTACCTCTTCATGATGCGCAGGAGGGGCCTCATTTCTGGGAGCATTTTCAACCGGTGCTCCATCCCTAGTAGGCTCCACCCTTCCTCAGCCTCTACCCCTAGCTCTTTCTCTACCCCTACCTTGACCGCGACTTCTCGCTGCAGATTCCTCAGCTGCAGCATTGATGGGATCTACGGGCCTAACGTCGTTAAACCTAGTATTAACCATCTGCGGACAGAAGAGTGAAGGAGGTTAGATACCAATTTGAATCGCCAGATACCAATTAGAATCAAGTTATAGCACGAAAGGAGACAAAAGAGAGTAGGGAGATTTCCTAAAGTCCTATAGCCTCTTGAAGAAACGTACAAACGTCTCTGTACCATTCCGCAAGACTCTACTGACTCGTTTCGGTACATCAAGATCAACAAACCTAGGCTCTGATACCAACTTTGTCATAACCCAGACCGTTGTGATTGGCACCCACACTAACCCTCCGGTGGGAGAACCACTACTACAACCCAAACTAACAACTTAACCAAAACTAGGCATTTAAAGATACGGAACCAGGTTTAAATGCTAAGGAAAAGAAATAGGGAGTTCCCATAAACTCCAAACAAAAGTCTAATCAAAACAAATGCGGAATAATACCTAGAACCTGAAAGTCAATGTACCAAAATATCTAAAGTTCAACCATAAGTCTAGACAAGAAGGGGTACAACCCCAAAATAACATTCGAATAACTAACTAGAAAGTCTAAGTCTGAAATGATGGACATAAACAGAAAGAGAACTCATGGCAGCTCGGAAGAATTGGCTCACCCTTGAATTCGAACGATCACTGATCTTCTAAACGAGGTCTGTCAATAGCCGCCTGAAGATGTCCTATACTCAACAAAGAAAAAGTAAATGCAGTATCAGTACACAACCACAGTGTACTGGTAGGATCACGCGGCTATCCCACTAAGTGACATATTCATAAGCCATTACAACATAATAATAACATGCATACACCGAACATATACAATATCAATATCATTTACGAATAACAATCAAGTTCACAATTCTCAAGATATACAATTATGTCAAGTCATTGGTCCTCTCATGAAACCCAAATCCAAAATGTTAGTGTACCGGTTTGCGGTACCCGATCCAATGTTTATGCCGGAACATGGCAACCAATCCCATGTTTATATCGAAATATGGCAATCGATCCAAGTTAGTGTGTCGGAACGCAACACCCGATCCATTCAATAAGCCACAATCATAATCACAAGTATTTTCTCATAATCATATAATCGAATCATGATTCCATGGAAAACAATTAATCAATCATCCTTATTTATGAATAACGTGATCAATAATGCAACATTCGCATATATACATGTATTATAATGAAGCAAGAACAAACATACATCACACAACATGAAATCACAACCATCACCTACCTTGAAACAAGCTTGAATCCCCTAAGAAACTTGATTCTTCCCTTTCCGAATTCGTTCCGCTTGTTCTTGGTCTACAAACAATTAATATAACATGGTAATCAATACACAATATCTAATTACCCGAATTAAAGTCAAAACTATCAACCCTAGATCAAACCCTTGATCTCTATACCCAGAATAGGGCTTTTTCCACCATAATTTCCAGATCAAAACCCTCCCACATAGATAATTACCCACTAGATTACATTCTACGGATCAAAAAATGGATTCGGGAAGTTAAAACCTTACCTTTAGCCTTAAGAATGGTGGAAAACTGTCAAGAAATCACCTGGGGTCGTCTCCTAGCTCTCAAAGTCAAAACTTGCAGAATAAAATGATTTTGGGGTTTATTTCCGACATAAATTGTGCATGTCCCGCCACAACGGTCCTCTACCTGCCACAACGGCCCCGCCCTGGTGGGAATAATTCTGCCACAGCGGCTCGCACGGAACCAATGAGTCGATTTAAGAATTTCAAACTCTCATTTCACAACACACCTTCATCCCATGACATTCAGAAAATACCCGTTCACACTAAGATCAATTTCGAGAGTTCTGCTCTCCCGAATTCAATTCCATAAAGTCGTACGGTTCCTTAACATCTTAGTTATCTACTCATGTGATCAAAATCATAATTAAATCACCCAATTGTTACCAGATCTCCCTAGACTTTACTGACTCCGATTTCGTCCAAATCTGGACTAGGTTGGGAAATTCCAAGTTACTACGAAAAAGTTTTCCGGCCCAAAAATTTTCCCTGTTGGCTTTTCTATAACGAAAGGAACAAGTCGTTACATATTGTCGGGGTGGGGGGTACGTGGAGGAGGTGTACTATTTACAAGAGAAAAATAAAATAAATATTTGATCGATTTAATGAACACGTCTATTTAAAGGCGATATGGCACCCACAACCTTCAAATCCTGAATCCGCCTCTGAATATAACATATAATTTGTGTAAGAATGTTATGCGAGCTCCGAGCATAGGGTGTTGAGCGTGTCTAGGACGTACAATCGTGCGCTTAGGGTATAAATCTCACAGAACTAAGCTCCACACATAAGTCCTAGAGCGTTTTGCTAGAGCCCTCCCTCGGAGAGAGTCCTAACATTATTTTTTTTAAAAAATAATGATAAAAACAAAATATAATTCTTTTTTTCTAACATAATTAATACTACTAATTATGTGAGTTCGTTTTAGCTCACAAAGAAGTGAACACAAAGTTTGTGGACTAAAAAATATAAGAATAATACTTAGTAATGTAATTTGACACAATTTTTAATTTTTTTTTGAAATATCATATGCCGTTTAACTTCGGTATAACAATTATTTAGTGAATTTATAAATTAAAATACAATACGACACAATCAAACCAAACAAAAAAATGTTACTAAATAATAGCAAACAATACAGTCTAGCCAAATATTGTATCTACCATACAATATAATACAATACAGTACATTATGAAACAATGGATAACAATGAACCAAACAGAGTGTTAGGCTACTTAAGGCCACTTGAGATGATTACAATCATCAACTACGTCTCTATTTATACTAGTCAAAATAACAAACCAAAGGTCTTGCTCAAATAACTAGATACATGTATCACAATTTACTAGATACATGTATTATAAATTCCTAAAAGACTTCTTGAAACACTAAGAAACAATACTAAAAGACTAAACATCAAGGTGTGAATGCATTTATTCCAACAATATATCGGCATGTTCACTTTATTGTTTTCCATGGCAATATTAAAGAGTTGATTTTTTAAATGGTCGCATATTCTATTAAAATCTAAGTTTTGTTTATCGAAGTTATGTTTATCGAATATGGCTTTCCGCAGAATTCTTTTAATATCTGTGAGATAATATATAAATTATGGTTACTCACTTTAAGTTATGGATTCGTTTCCCTCCCTTTACCTCTAGAATTCACTTCATGGCTGGATTTTGTTGTAAGGTATCACGACCCAGACCGCCGTGATTGGCACCCACATTAACCCTCCGGTGGGAGAACCACTATCACTACCCAACTAAGCAACTGAAAGAAACTAAACCATTTAAACATACGGAAGCAGGTTTAAATGACGAATTAAATAAGGAGTTCCCATAAACTCCGAAAGTTTAACAAAAACAACTATGTAACCGTCGCAGAAATTCAACCCCTAGACATGAAAGTCATTGTACCAAAACTCTACTAATAAACAAGTCTAAGAAAAGGGGGTGCAACCCCGCAAACTAAACATAAACAAAGTCTGAACATATAGTCTGAGTCCGAAAAGAATGGACTAAACTAATGATGGATCCATGGCAGCCAGAAAGAACTGGCTCACCCTTGAATCCGGTCTCGATCAATGATCTCCTAACTGAGGTCTGTCAGTAGCCACCTGAAGATGCCCTCTACTCAACAAAGAAAGAGCAAGTTGTAATATCAGTACACGAAACCACAGTGTACTGGTAGGATCACGCGGCTACTCTAGTAAGCAAAATATAAGCAAGTAATTACAACACAGTAAACACACATATACTGAATGCATAATTCAATTATCATTTTAGGAGCAACATAAAATTTTCAAATATCAGTGACAGGTAAATATGAATGTAATAGTCACAAGTGGTAGAACCCACACCCAAACTGTTAGTGTGTCGGAACGTGACACCCGATCCAATATACATGTGTCGGAACGTGACACTCGGTCCAATATATGTGTCGGAACGTGACACCTAGTCCAATCAGCACAACCACAGTCACAATCAGACCCATAATGAACAGTGCACACAGTCACACGGTCAAGTAACAGGTTCATGGCATGTAATTGTTCACACATAATCATTTCATTAGATTCGATTCATGTTTCTCTATTCACATACAGGCATGCATACAATGGAGCAATTAACATGCATATATCACACAACATGAAGTCGAACCATCACCTACCTCTAAACCAAGCCTAAATACTCCTAAGACACTTGAGTCTTCCCTTTCCGGAGTCTTTCAGCTTATTCTTGGTCTAAAACAAGTAATTAATGAAAGGATCAATAAACAAGGCCTAATTTACCCGGATTATAACAAAACACTAACCCAAGGTCAAACCCATGATCCTAATGCTCAACTAGGGCATTTCCCACCATTATCTTTAGGCCAAAAACCTCCCCCAATGATAATTTACAAGGATTCTACGTTCTAATAATCAAAATATGGATTAGGGGAGTAATTAACTTACCTTTAGCGTGAGAATTTATGGGAATTTGATAAGAAACTTCCATGGGTCGTCCCTTAGCTCTTAAGAACGAAGTTACATAAAATAACGTTTTTGGGGTTTTTCTCTGATTTAAGTCATGACTGGCCCGCCACAACGGCTTGCACGGAGACAGAAACTCGGAATTTGAGCTCCATGCCCCCATTTCACAACACAGCTTCAAACCTGGACGTTCTAAAACTACCCTTTCACGCCAAGATCAGTTTCAGGAGTTCTGCTCGCCCGAATTTAATTTCGTAAAGCCGTACAGGCTCATTAACGTCTTGGCTATCCACTCACATGATCAAACTCATAATTAAATCCCCCATCCATTACCGGATTGCCCTAGAGCTCACTTGACTCAGATTTCGTCCAAGTCTGGCCTAGACTAGAAATTTCCAAGTTACTACTCAGAAGTTTTCTGGCCCAAATTCCTTCCCCATTGGCTTTTCCATAACGACGGAAAGAGGTCGTTACATAACGTAAAAGGCTGAACTTTCTATTACCTAATTGAATAATCATGTTGTACATTCTCAAGATTAAACAATAGTTCAATCATAAATGTAGATAGTAAGTTGCTTATCCAAGAAAAATGAGGGGAAAAAAGAAATTCTATCCAATATATTTCTTCCATTCTAATTTATGTGATATTTCATTGTTAGTCTGTTCCGAAAGAAAGTGTCATCTTTTAATATTAGAAATAATTTAATATTAAATTTCTCATTTTATTTTAATGAAATAATTTATATCCATAAAACATAATTAACTTATATAAGATCTCAAAATATGTCACAAAAACATTACGCTGAAAGTTTACATTATACTTGGATTATTGTTACTCATTGTATTGTATCGTTACCATACCTACAATATTTGTTTTGACTGCTACTTAAAATGTATTGTATTGTATTGTTAAATTTCTTTGTTACGTAACAATGAAAACCCCCATTTTATGGAACAACAGGTTTGGTGTGTTCCCATTGTTACTTAATTTCTTTTTCCAATCATATCCTTACATAATATTTCATAATATTATTTTACCTTTTACCCTATATTATTTAATTCTAGTCAAACCTCCTACCCAAGAAGAATTTAGGATATTTTAGTAAATTTATAAATTACAATATAGTATGATACAGTCAAACCAAACAACAAAAATGTTATTAAACAGCAGCAAACAATACACTCTAGCCAAACATTGTATCTATCATACAGTACAACAGAGTACAATACAATACAGTACATTATGAAATAATAGGTAACAATGATCCAAACAGAGTATAAATGACTAATGTAATGTAACCTATATGGTGTCAATATATAACTATGACAAAATCAAGAAGTTATAAAAAAGCACATTACAAGAATACAACACCTAAAATTCTTTATGTAGGATAGAAAAAGGTTTATTTTATGATTCATACTACTAATATTCATTGTATGAGATTTCTTTTCTCAATAAAAAATACTCGACCTAAAATTTGTGAATCCATAAGTGTTAGATATAACGTACCTTCTAGGACAGTACTTCCCATTAGCATGATTAGAAATCATAATTTTATCATGAATCTAAGCACAAAAAATGAAGTAAGATAATTTCTAAACTTGGCTGGCATTTAGATTTTAGACCCACAAAATATCTTAGCAAGTTGGCAATAATCATTCTGTATTCAATGGATGATACATTATTTTTAATAATTGTACAACAATATTAAGTCTCGAAACCCCAAAAAATTGCCAGTTTAGTGTTGTTTTGCCGGTTGTTAGACCCTCAATACTGCAATTTTCAAACCCAAATTTCAATGGGAATCAAATAATACACTTCAGATTGTGATCTTAAATTTACATTATATATCACTGTTTTGGTTGTTAAAGGAATATAAATAAATAATCCACTGGAACAGAC